>JADBJO010006374.1:0-50000 GCA_016801955.1 Conus betulinus | reverse complement strand
CCTCTCTCTCTCTCTCTCTCTGTCTCTCTTTCTCTGTCTGTCTCTCTCTCTTTCTCACATGCGCATGCTTACTCACTCTCATTTACACGTTCATGCTCGCACACATACACGCACACACACACACACACACACACACACACACACACACAGTCACACATAAAGATAGGATGGTAAAAGGAAGTTTTAGAATCAACAGGTCTGTTTCGAGCGCTCGCTCTCCTCAGGATATATATATGTTGCATTGAAAGTGTACTGGCGTGGAAAGTGTACTCTCCACGGGCAAAATCGTGGAATGTATACCACGGCTGATCCATGGAATGTATACACTCCACGATTGGCCCGTACACTTTCCACGCCAGTACACTTTCAATGCAACATATATATAGATATAGATAGAGATAGATAGATAGATATGGTACAAAGAGAAAAAAAAATGTGGGGGAAAAAAGTTGTTAGTGTGTAAATGAGTGAGCATATGTGCTTGCACACCGAACATGGAATGATATGGGTGTATGTTTACTGGATGTGATGAGTGTTGAGTATGTGTCGTGATGTCTTTGGATTTGAGCATCCATGTTGAGTGCCTGAAAGACCATTGACATTTATAGTTTTGTTTTGCTGGCCAAATATGTGCGATTTATATCATTCTATCAGTAAGGCTTTTAAACTGCCTTTTGACACCTGTGTCATGTCTCAATAGATGAAAACTTTAGTTCTCCAGGGGTACATGCACCACATTATGTCCAATGAGCTTCCTGTCGTAAAATTTGTCTGGAAGCAAAATCTTCCCTAATGTTTATGTAGAGATTTTTGTAATTTTCTGTTGTTATTACTGTACTGGTGGATGATTAATGTATAATGTTCTGTTGTTATTACTGTACTGGTGGATGATTAATGTATAATGTTCTGTTGTTATTACTGTACTGGTGGATGATTAATGTATAATGTTCTGTTTATTATTACTGTAGCGGTGGATGATTGATTTATAATGTTCTGTTGTTGTTACTGTAGCAGTGGATGATTAATTTCTAATGTTCTGTTGTTATTACTGTAGCGGTGGATGATTATTTTCAAAGCTTCCTAAGCCCAGTGGATAATAGTGTGCACACACATGTTTAGTTTTGGATAAATGGTGTGCACACATGGGTTAGTTGTGGAAAAATAAAGTTGATTTAATTCATGATAATTGCATAGACTGTACTTTTGTTAAAGATTTATTTAATGCAAACAAATCGTTAGTGGTTTTGACTTTGAGTAAAAAATCTTGTTTGATTTTAAAAGTCTCACTAACCCTCATGCTTTTTGATGTTCAGTTCTGGGCATTTTATGTTTTTTCAACTTTTTTCATGGTCCAAGTTATCTAAACCAGTGACAATTTTTGTAAAGTGTACCCACACATTTCATACAAGAGATACATCTTTCCTTTAATGGATCACAATGCATTGCATATTCCAAAACTAGCCTAATCAGAGATTTAAAAGCGGTACTTGTATAGTTTAGTTTTGAAATGAAAGGTAAACAATCATCTTAACATTTTCTTTGAATAGCTGCATAATACGGTGTTTGGAAAGAGGAGTTTGGTCAAGCGTGACCCTCTATCTGTTTTCACACCTGGAAGCTGTAGTTTACTGCCATCAGTTTTAAGGTGTTTCATAATTTGGATCATTACCAGAGTGTGTTATTTCACACTTCTTTCAACTGAATTTTGATTATGAATACTAGTCAGTTCAAGCAACTTTTAACTGAATTTTGATTATGAATACTAGTCAGTTCAAGCAACTTTTAACTGAATTTTGATTATGAATGATAGTCAGTTCAAGCAACTTTTAACTGAATTTTGATTATGAATACTAGTCAGTTCAAGCAACTTTTAACTGAATTTTGATTATGAATGATAGTCAGTTCAAGCAACTTTTAACTGAATTTTGATTATGAATGATAGTCAGTTCAAGCAACTTTTAACTGAATTTTGATTATGAATACTAGTCAGTTCAAGCAACTTTTAACTGAATTTTGATTATGAATACTAGTCACTTCAAACAACTTTTAACTGAATTTTGATTATGAATACTAGTCACTTCAAACAAGTGGTCCTTACAGTTCCAGTTGTGTTGCTTACTATTACTTCAGCGTACAGGAAGCATGGTGTGTCAGCAGATGTCTTTTAGAAATTGACAAAGCCAGTTACCTCATTTATGAAATACATGAAAAGAGTGGGTCCTAAATCATCTGTAAGATTTTTTTTTTATTTATCAGTGTTTACAGACTGAAACCGTTTAATGAACACAAAAAACACTGATCAAGTTAAGTTCTTCTTCAGTTCCATTATTACTTCTGTAGCTTTTTCATATGGATTTTGTCAGTATTCTTTCAGAGATATGTGCACTGCATTAGCTGAAATGTTGTTGCTTAGCATAAGCATGTAATCATTAGCTGTACTGAAAAGTTTAATATACATATGATCAGCCAAAATGAGCCTCTGGACAAGGCGTTATTGGATATTAAATCGTTATTAAGGTCATCCCTACCTAAACTTTTACTAAAGCTGCAAACATCAGTTATGTGACTTATAATAGGCCTGTAATTGCCAGACTCATATTTATTTCATTTGTTTTTTTAACTTGGACTTCACACCTAAGTTTTCAACTGTTGGGTATCTCTGTCTCTTTCACCATTGTAACAAATTAAAACATTTTTTCAAGTATCTATTTAAATCATTTTTGCGTTCTTTTAAAAACAGTTTTGGATGCATATTCCATCCAGATCAAATTATCTTAGTGCATTGAGAATACATGATTTATTATTTATTTTTGTATTTTGATAGATTTTTTCATACAAATTATTTCATTGGTAAATGGTGGAAACATGTAACAGTTTATTATTACGTTTTCTTCAAGTGAGAAAACTTGAGAAAAAAATATTGACAACTTTAGCTTGTCAATATAAGAGAATGATTTTGTCTATCAGCTGTATGCATATCCTTGTTCTTGTTTTTTTTAGCCAACTGAGTTTATGGTAAAATTCAGAGAACAAATTTGCTCACATTCCAAAAGTAAGCAATCTTTCAGCTATTTGTATCCTAAAAAGAGAACAATTGAGTGGGTTAGGTTGGTACTTGTTACAGCACCATCGCCTTCTTAGTCCATTGCTTAGCAGTCTGGGTAGGAATTTGTGAAGAGACATTTTGTTCTCAACTCAGTAAGTGCATGAGACTCATGTTTCCTCTTGACTTGCAGCATGGTATGGTGACATATGTATCTGTTTACATGCCATACTGCTGTTAGCTACGAGGCTTAGCAGAGCCAGGTTATGGTTTCCTTAATTTCTAATGCTAGGGGGGAGCTGCCTCAGAGGTTTGGCTGGCAGCCAGACCAGGACTGTTCAGGCACTGCTGTTGACTTCACTAGTGCAGGTGTCATGTGTAAGGTGTGAAGTTGCTCTCTTTCCCCTGGCAGTGGTGATACCTGCTCCTGGCACAACATGAAAAAAAAAAACAAACTTGTTGGGATTTTGTGGCAGTGGGCTATGCCTCATTTCCAGGTGTGGAGATGGGGAGGAGGGAGGGGGGAAAGATATTCAGAACTTCAGCTTGTCGGTATAAGAAAATGATTTTGTCTTTCAGCTGCAGTGTTGAATCAAATTTTAACTGTGGCTTTAGATGTGAAGGACAGAGACAGGAGCTACATCATGAGAAAATGTGTGTGTCTGCATGCTTGCACATGCTCACATGCATGCGTGTGTGTGTATGTGTGGGGTGGGTGGGTGGGGGGGGGGGGCTGGGATACACACACACACACACACACACACATGCACGCACACGCTCATGCGCACACACACACACACACACACACACACACACACACACACACACACACACACACACACAGCAAGAACAATGTGAATCAACATGCACACACACACACACACACACACACACACACACACACAACCAAAAAATACAAATCGACACGCCTGTGTACACACACACAAAACACACAAATCAACATGCCCACTCTCTCTCTCTCTCTCTCTCTCTCTCTCTCTCTCTCTCTCACACACACACACACACACACACACACACACACACACACACACACACACATACACACATACACACACACACAAGCACACACATACACACACACTCAATCACTCACACACACAGAAACAAAGAAACAAATTATGCATGACAGTTACAAAGATAATAAAAAAGATGTACAGGAGCTGGTTGTGGATCAGAACATTTCTGGGAAGGCAAATGAACGTAGTGGTCTATAAGAGGCAGTGGTCAAGGTCATGTGAAGGACTCAGGGGGCTGTAAGGGGCAGTGGTCAAGGTCATGTGAAGGACTCAAGGGGGGGGAGGGGGGGCTATAAGGGGCAGTGGTGAAGGTCATTTGAAGGACTATGGGGGCTGTAAGGGGCAGTGGTGAAGGTCATGTGAAGGACAGAGCAAGGGGCTGTAAGGGGCAGAGGTGAAGGTCATGTGAAGGACAGAGCAAGGGGCTGTAAGGGCAGAGGTGAAGGTCATGTGAAGACAGAGCAAGGGGCTGTAAGGGGCAGAGGTGAAGGTCATGTGAAGGACAGAGCAAGGGGCTTGTTCCAGACAGAGAGTGCTGGATAGGAAGCCGCGCAGTGATATTACCGATGATTACAGATTACTGGTGTCTGTAAAATAGGGCTCTAACCAAATCCACCAGCATCACCAAAACCAATAACTGAAAAAACATACAAATGAAAAACAAACAAAATTGGAATGAGAGACCTGGAATACAATGAAAAAATACAGTCATCTTGAATATTGGCATTCATTTTGTACCACAAATGTATACAGGTTCTTAGCCATTCATTTTGTTACACATAGTTATACACATTGTTAGCATTCATTTTGTTCCACATAGTATACAGGATGGTAACTACTCATTTTGTTTCCCATGCATAATACAGATTTTTAGTGTTCCTTTCATTTCATGCAAAAAGTGTTCAGGTTGTTAGCATTCATTTTTGTTCCACATGATTATACTTGCTTGATGCTTGATATGTTGGGTGTTGGAGGCCTTTTTACAAGGCCTGTTCACCACTCCTGTTCAAAACTAGACTTGTGTGTGTGGCATGGCAAAAGCAGTCTAGCTGTAACAGCTGGGGTCGAATTTGTTTGGCAGACTTTCCCAATGGGCTTCCAGTCTTCTTTTAAAAGCACTAATGCTCAGGCCATCACCACATTATCTGGAAGACTGTTCCCTGTGGACACCACTCGCTGCGCAAGCAAGTTGGAACGCATGTTTAGTCTGCAATGTCTTTTCTGTAGTTTTAGAGAGTTCCCTCTAGTGTCTCTAACTTGGTGGAGCTGGAGTTGTGGTCTGTCTGTGTCATATAAGCCCTGCACAAACTTAAAAGTGTCAGTCATGTTGCCTCTGTTTCTGCAGTGTTCCAGGCTTGCACTTTAAGTGCTGCTAGGCGCTCTGGATATGATTTTTCTTTCAAGGGGCCAGTGAGTTTTGTTGCTCGCCTTTGGACATCCTCTAGGTCTGCACGTAGGGTTTTAAATCTTGGCTGCCATACAGCATGACCATACTCAAGGATTGGCCTCACAAGGGACTTATAGAGTTGGACAAAGGTTTCTGGTGTAAGGTGATCAAAGGACCTTCTGATGACCCCAAGGATCCTATTGGCTTTTGCCGTTGCTTGTGCCACATGTTCTTGAAACTAAGGTCCTTGTCCACCAACACTCCCAAGTCTCGCTCTACTTCACTCTCTTCCAGTCTGACAGTGCAGAGTTTTTGCTGTTCGCACAGTATGCTGCCTCTGTTTTGGGGTTACCAAGCCTAATCACACTGCATTTTTGAGGGTGGAACTTTAATTGCCAATCGGTTGACCACTTCTGGAGTCGTTTGAGATCTTCTTGGAGAGTTTCCTGTGCATCACTGTCGTCGTTTCGGGCCAAGATTTTTGTATCATCAGCAAAAAGCTCAGCATGACTCTGGACGTGTGTGGGGCAACACACTGCCCTGTGGGACGCTACTGCCCTGTGGTCACACTGCTTGGCCTGACTTTGTTCTGTTGATATTGACACACTGCTCTCTGTTGGTCAGGAAATCTTGGATCCATTGAAGGACTATACACTTTATTCCATGGGCTCCAACTTTTGCTGTCAGTCTGCGGTATGTCAAAAACCTTCATGAAATCCATGTAAATGGGCATTGATGCCACCACCAGCATCTAAGGTCTCTGTCCAGATGTCTAGGGTTTCCAGAGCTGGGTTATGGATGAGCGTCCTTTGGTGAAACCACGTTGCCGTCAACTGATTAGATTCTCATCTTGTAGGTGCGCTATCATTTTCTCATGGATCAGTTTTTCCATCGTCTACTAAGCACGCAGGTGAGACTCACAGGTCTGTAATTGTTAGCTTTGGGACAACTTCCTTTCTTGAAGAAGGGGGTGACAGTTGCTGTTCTCAAATCCTCTGGGATCTTACCTGTCTCCAAGGACTTCTTGAAAATGATGGTCATGGGAACTGCTAGGACGCTTGACAACTCAACAAGCATGCGCATGCTGATACCATCTGGTCCTCATGCCTTGGAAGCATTTTAAATTTGAGAGGAGTTTCTTAACTCTATAGGTTGCTTACAATTCATTTAGTTCCACATGATTTACAGAGTGGTAGCCATTCATTTTGTTCAGATTGTTAACTAATCTGTCTTGCATCTAGTATACAGACTGTCAGCCATTAATTTTGTTTCACATAAGAATACAGATTGTTGTCCATTCATTTTGTTTCAGTTGTACAGGTTGTATGCATTCATTTTGTTTCACAAATTACACAGAGTGTTAGCATTCATTTTGCTGTTATACAGGGTCATTAACCTTTCACATACTTCCACTGATCACTTTTTATGCAAGTTATTTGCCATTCATCTTATTTCACATGACAGGTTATTTGTATTCATTTGTTTCACATAATCTTACAAGTTTTTTCCCCCATACATTTTCTTCCCCATGATATACAGGCAGATAATCAGTCATTTTTATACATCATCATACAGGTTGTTAGCATTCACTTTGATCCGCATTTTGTACAGGTTGTAAGCCATTCATTTTGTTTTAAGGAATATACAGACCATTAGTGTTCAGTTTGTTCCACATAATTATGCAAGTTATCAGCATTTACTTTGACATGATAGTGAATATTTATAGTTAGCATTTACTTTGTTCCCTGTGACTATACATGTTAGTCATCAACTTTATTCAACATTATTATACAGGCTGTTCGCCATTTTTGTTCCACATAATATGTAGTTGTTACTTGTGTTAGCATTCATTTTCTTCCATAAAAGTTTACAATTTTTTTTTCAGCTATTTGTCTCTTTCACATAATCATACTGGTTGTTAGAATGGATTGTTTACAACATAATCATAAGGTTGTTTGCCATTCATATTGTTCCATACAAGTGTACAGGTTGTTTGCCTTCATTAAAGTTTATTTATTGTTATTATACATTATACAGGTTGTTTGCGATACATTTGTTCCATTTAATATACAGTGTTAACATTTATTTTGTTCCACATACTACATGCATGTTGTAAATATTCATTTTGTTTCACATGATCATACAAAATTGTTAGCAGTCCATTTTTTTTCAGCACAGTTATACAGTTTTTCAGCATAATTATACAGTTTTTCAGCACAGTTTTACAGTTTTTCAGCCTTGATTTTGTGCCACATGATTCTGCAGGTTGTCAGCCATTCATTTTGTTCTACATGACCTATAGGCTGTTAGATCCACAAAATTATGCAATGTATTAGCTTGCATTTTGTTACACATGATATACAGTTTGTTAGGATACATTTTCTTCAACATTATACTTTAGCATTCATTTTGTTCTGTAAACTGTACAGGTTTTTTAGCATTCATTTTGTTCCTCGTAGCTATCCTGATTATTAAATAGTCATTTTTTATCCAGATAATTATGCAGGCTGTTTACCATTCAGTTTGTTCCAAACAGTCGTGCAGGTTATATTTTGTTCCACAAGATGTGCTTGTATGCATTTCCAAATGTGCAGGTCAAGATGACAGCTCAGAAGTGACCTTTGATGCAGAAGAAGCATTCACCATAGGTTACATTCCTCTGGACAAGCTGCAAGCAAAACTCAAGGTAAGCCATCAGTGCTCAGTTAGTTGCAATTTGAGGCAACTGCAGGTGAAATTCTAAACATGTCTTTGAAAGTTTGTAAGTACTGTATTGGTATGAACAAACAAATCACAAGACAAAACACGATGCACTTCAGCCTCATAGGTCTTCTTCAGGCAAGATAAACAAGAATCCCTATGACAAAAATGAAGAGCAAGCAATCACTTAACTTATCAAATTCACCGCAAGATGGGCGTTGAATGAAAACAAGGTCATTGGGAAGTAGACAATGTGAGTTAAAATAATAATGATGATACTGATATCATACACAAACATACACAAACACACAACAACATCAACAACAACAACAACAACAACAGCAGCAAGAACAACAATAATAACAACAACCACCCTTTTTTATCAATAGGAATGCTAGCCCTTTACTCATTGATCATTTCTTTTCCTTTCCAGCCACTATTAGTATTACTAATATTACAACACTTATCATTTGATGCTATCATTATTATAATGATCCAGTAGTGCTGTTTGCTTTCTATCCTTTGACCCTTTCTATTCCTTTTCACCAACAATTATTATTACTAAGATTACTTCTACCATTATAACTGTCTTTACTATTATCATTATGTCATCATTATCATTACTGTCATCATTATCATCATCATTCTTATTATTACTGATGTCATTGTTGTTGCTATTAGTATCATTGTTATCACTACCATTATACTTCTAATTACTATGCCCTATAATCACTAATCCCATCATCAGTAGAAAGAGAAGAAAATGGTGGAAGAGTGCACTCACCAGGGTTTGAGCATGGTGATCGGGGGAATAGGAAGGAAACCAAGTAAGCTTTCTGCTCATAGAGCTGTCATCAGGCTTAGAGTTGGTGGGTGACAGAGACAGATCTTACATGAGGACTGACAATAAAAAGAAGAAGAAGGAATGAACAGAGCTCAGAGACAAAGGAAGTTAATTGAGGTTAAGCAGTGAGTAGGAATCATGAACAAGTTAAAGTGGAAAGCAAGAAGGCCTGTTCAAAAAAACAAAGGGGGGGACGGATTAATAGAGAAGGGGAAGGGAGTGCCTGAAGCTCAGCTGCTGTCACTCTCTGGTGTTCAGGCCGGCAGGGGCTAGGGTCCCCAGTCGTGAAATGATGGACAACTCCATAAAGAGGCGATAGAGTCCACTGGACCGGTTCTGCCAGACAGCAGCCACTCTCGCATGGGTGAAGTTGTGGTAAGGGCTGTTGAAGTGAGAGCCCACGGGATCTTCATACCCCAGCTGCATTGAGCGAAGGTGCTCAGAGAAACGCTCATTCAGGCTGCGGTACGTCTCTCCAGTGTATTTCTTTGAACACAAGGTGCAAATAATGATGTACACCAGGTCTGCAGATTGACAGTTGAAGCTTGCTAGGACCCTGAACCGGCCAGATGGACCAGCAACTGTGGTGCAGCTGTCAATGAATGGACATGTCTTGCACTCTTTGCGAGTGCATGGGTGTGTGTCCAGGGATTGTGCTTTGCCTTGAAGACAGAGGCACACACTAGATGGTCCCTCAACTTTGTGTCCTCTTGAAGGCTATCAAGGGTGGTTGGGGAAGGTTTCTTTCAGTTTGGCGTTAAGTTGGAGGAGGTGGAAGTGTTGAGAAGGATGTTGCGGACAGGAGGTTGTGAGGGTGAAAGGTGAGCACAGTCACTGTACGGTCTGCTTGATCGTCTGAACGATTAGCAGAAGTCAACGTCTGACTGCGAGGAATGGCAACGGCACGCTCCAAGGCAGTCTGGACCCAATTGCTGAGGGCACTGGTGTGTCAGGGAGGACTTCATCCGGTCAGCCTGGTGCTGGAAGTCAGCGTCACTGCTGCGCGCTGCCTGCGAAGTTGAAGAAACTGGGAGAAGGGAATGCTATCCTTGCATTTCCGAGGGTGGCTGGAGGTATACAAAAGGTATGAGTGGCAGTCGGTGTCCTTGTTGTAAATGCTGATAGAAAGGCTGTTGGAGTCAGAAAGGATAGCGATCTGAATGTCGAGAAAAGAAACTGAAGAATCTGAAATGCAGTGGGTGTATTTCAGAGCCGGATGGAAGCTGGACATGAAGTCCACGAACTGATTGAGGGAATCTATGGAACAGGAGGCCAGTCCGAGACAGTCGTCAATGAACCGCCTGTAAAATGGGTTTTCTCACCTGTATACTGGCTCAAGGCTTTTTTCTCCACATATAGCCCACACACAGACATGCAAAACTAGGACCCATTTGGTCCCCATGGCCACTCCGCTCTGCTGCAGAAAGTGGTCCCCCATCAAAGGCGAACAAGTTCAGGGTGAGGACCAGTTCAGTGAGATGCAGGATGGTGGGGATGCGGAGGTTCAGGGCACTCCTTTGGAGGAAATGGCGTACTGCAATACAGCGAGACAATGTGCATGGTGAACACATGCCTCACTGTACAGCCGTTTGGAAAGGTGAAGTCCTCCAGAAGATTGAGGGCGTGCGTGGTGTCCTTCACATAAGTGGGCAGTGCTGACACGAGTGGCTGAAACACACTGTCCAGAAAGTCAGAGATGAGTGCTGTGGGGCAGGAGCAGGCAGACACTATAGGGCGTCCTGGTGTGTTTAGCCTTGCGGATTTGGGGCAGGAGGTAAAACAGGGGCTCTCTGGGTTCTTGGACCACAGCAAATTGAGCTGCACATGGAAGATGATCTTCATTGATAGAGGCCTTGATTGTTTTTTCTAACCAAGGCATTGTCCGGCTTGGTTGTACATCTGGGGACTGGGCTGTATAAAGTTGTAGTAGTAAGAGTAAAAATTTTTATTTACAGTAGCTAAATTAGAGACAGAAAAAGTGTGAGTGTGTGTCTATGTGTAATAAGTGTAGTTGTAGGTGTGTGGTCCCCTCCCCTTGCCTCCGCCCCCCCCCCCCCCCCCCCCCCCCCCTTCTTCCCTGCTCCAGTAATACTGTTACTTTGACTCATAGATCATCCTTATTGCCTTTTGATCTACTGTTAACATTATGAACATTACTATGTTTTATCACCACCTTCACCCTGCTCCAGTAGCACTGTTAACTTTTATTCATTGACCATCACTGTTCCTTTCCACCAACTATTACTATTCTATTACTATTACCAGTATCACTTATTATTATATCTGTCAGAATCACTATCATCATATCATTATCAGCACGATTCTCATCATCATCCTAAAACAAACAAAAAAATTTACTATCTCAATTAAACTTAACATCACCAATATCATCTCTGTTATCACAATTATGATCACTGCTATTATTGTTCTTACCATTGATTTTTGTTTACTGTTATCATCAATACAACTGTTGTGACATTGGTTTTTTTTACTACTATTATCATCAATATAACTGTTATGACAACTTCATAACTCTTACAACTATTATATCTTCTATTATTATCAATATTATCATTATACTGTGCAGTATTTAATATGTTCCAACCTAACCCCTTTCCAGCCTCCTATATCATCACTATCATTACCCAATGATTACAGTCATGATTGTTATTAATATACATATAAGATTCCATCTTTTCCATAATTTGTATCCTCCTCCTTTCTGTCCTTCCTGCCCTCCCCTGTAGCCCTCCTCCTCCATTTTCTTCCTTCAGAGAACACTTGCCCTACTGTGAACCATCTCAAGTTTTCTGACTTTTTAATAACAGAGAAAAAAGGTGTTGCCAGTCTGCCTGCTTCAGCTATTGAAACAAATTCCTTTTCATCTAGTTGCAAAGTGAGGCGACTACAGGCAGAAATCTAAACAAAATATTAAATGTGATTAATAGCACACCACCAAAGACACACAGACAAATGAGACACACAAGACAAAACATAATGTGTGTCGACCTCTTAGGTCTTCTTCAGGCAAGATACAAAGCTCTCAGGACAACAAAAATGAATGAGCAATCACTCATCTTCATCCAGATACAAAGCACTCAGGACAATAAAAACGAATGAGCAATCACTCATCTTCATCCAGATAGAAAGCACTCAGGACAACGAAAATGAATGAGCAATCACTCATCTTCATCCAGATACAAAGCACTCAGGACAACGAAAATGAACCAGCAATCCACTTCAGTGGATGAAGATGAGTGATTGCTGGTTCAGTCCATATGTCAGTGTGTGTGTGTGTGTGTGTGTGTGTGTGTGTGTGTGTGTGTGTGTGTGTGAGAGAGAGAGAGATAGAGATTGAGAGAGAGTGCATGCATGTGTGTGTGTGCGTGTGTGTGTGTGGGTGTGTGTGTACACTAAAAGAAAACAGTTTCAAATCTATCAAATGTGTCATAAGAACAACATGTTTTATATGTGTTTAAGTATATAAATAGAAATGACGACTTTTGTTTTACCAGGAACCAAACAATGAAAGATGCTGTGATAAGTTCAAGCATGTACACAACATCATACATATGAATGGCATGAGAGAAAACAGGACAGTTTCCTTAGCAAATCAGGTGATAGCCTATGTAAACCAAATCATGCCTCTTAGAGTCTAGCCATCCACAATAGCCACATTAGAGTTGTAACAAATAACATACTAGTTCTTAAAACAGTGGTAACAAAATGCACCATCAAATTCCAAAATTAGTAGTCCTGCCCAGTTTTGCTTATGAAACAAATGATTGAAAAGTAAATGAGTAAATGAACATATGTCTAAACAAAATGACAGGGTTTTTTTTCTTGCTTAAGCCTCTGTTGTCAGTGGTCCTGCACTCTTTATTTTTTGTTTTGTTTTGTTTACATTGTAATGCTACCAGTACATTCAGGAAGTTAGTTGTCTGGCTTCATTTTTTTGATTGTTGATATTTGCTGTAGTGTATATGTCATTTCTGCCATTGTTGTATGTCGTTTTTGAAATGATCTTATGTATTTGTGATCATGGGAGTAAATTCACGAGTAGCACATCCCTGTGTTTTAATCCACAATACCCCTCTGGAGCTTCAGACATGAACAGCAGATTAAATTGTGTGTGTGTGTGTGTGTGTGTGTGGGGGGGGGGAGAGAGAGAGAGAGAGAGAGAGAATAAGCAAAAAATGAACTCAGAAAATTGTCATTTACCATAACCCCCCCTCTCTCTCTCTCTCTCTCTCTCTCTCTCCCCTCCCCCCCCCCCCCCCCCCCCCCCCCCCCCCCCCCCCTCTGTATGCCTACCTGTCTGTCTGTCTCTCCATACAGTCTGTCTGTTTGACTCATAAAATATTCCGAATATTTCAACCTTACCAAAGTCTCCTTAAGGGACTTAATATATACACAGAACACTTTATTTTTCCCTTCAATGACAACAAAGTGCATGGCATGGCATGGCAATAACATGTGCCTAAACATGTCAACTCACCTATCGTCTTCCACATGGTCACATGTACACAATATATCCATGCACACATCATCAGGCTCCATTTCACTCATTAACAATACACTCAAACACATGGACCTTTGTCAAGACATGCCAGCTGTAACTTGGTGCCTCAGACTGAAATATTAAAAAGACTGGAAGTATGGAGCTTAGTACGTAAATTTTGTGATTAACACTTCAGTTGCAACATCATGGTTGGTACCATACTTCAACTGATGACATTAATGATTACATGAATAATTAAACTAACAAATAAGGAGATAATATATAAATATAGACAAACATAATATGAATCTTAAATGAATAAATTGATTAATTAGTTAATCAACATCACAAATGGCCATGTGATATAAACCTTGAACTGCAAATCAACATCACAAATGGCCATGTGATATAAATCTTGGAACTGCAAATGAAAACACCATAAAATTTGAATTTCTAGATTACAATGTAAGAAAAGTTTACACACTTCAAATTTTCAGTTACAATAAAACATAACAGACTAAAGCAACACAAAAAAAAAAAAAATGTTTAACTACCAATCTTATGAACAAACTAATAACTAATGAGCCAACAACGTGCTAACTAGCTAAGGTCCTAAATAGACAGATGAAATGAGTTTACTGTTAAACAGACAACAGACCAGCAAATAAACCAACAAAGAGCAAGCAAGCCATTCCGGTGTGTTGGAAATAGTGAAGAGCAGAATCAGAACAGTGAATCAAGTGAGTTGATAGAGGACAGGGGTGGGGGTGGGTGGTGGAGGGACAAGGGGACACACTTGCTTACACAGCAGTACATGAGACACGTTAGCGCATGCAGTATCACAGGAGAACTGCATCATGGCATAGCTGTTTCTCATCAGGCACAGGCAGAAGAAACTGACCGCGCTTTTTGGCAGATCTCGCACATCATAGCTTGGCACTGTACTGAAAATTCTTGTGATTTCCATGGTACCGCCTACTGGCAATCTGCCTTCTGAAGTGGATCAAAATTTAGGCAAAGTGGGAGTTATCTTTTCTAGGAATGCCATCAGTTTTCTGTTCAGTTGGTCTGTTCTGGTTTAGATTAACATCAGATCAAGACAGAAAGTAAGTCTGTCGTTTATTGATTTAAGCCTTGACATACATGGAATAATGGAAATGAGAATAGGCAGTAAACTGACTAGACAAAAAAAAAAAATAGCAAAGTCATACGAAACCCCAGAAAGTCTCTCTGTCCCCCTCTCTGTCTCTCTCTGTTTCTCTCTCTCTCTGTCTGTCGGTCTGTCTGCTGTCTGTCTGTCTGTCTGTCTGTCTGTCTGTCTCTCTCTCTCTCTCTCTCTCTCTCTCTCTCTCTCTCTCTCTCTGTGTGTGTATGTAAACTATAAATGTTATTTGATTTATAGATGCACTGATTCTTAAACTTCTGTGATGGTGACAACTTAAACAGTGAAAAACCTGTTCCATAGAGAGTACATCGACATAAGTACAAGTTTCATGTGTGTATGTGGATCATCAGTTAGTCATTTTATACAATGAATGTCTTGTCTTGTTATTCAAAAGAGTCATGAGTGAGAGTGGTAACACCATTCCTTATCTCAAGCTCACTATAACACCAAAACTGGTGATCAAGAATGCTGCAGAATATGTTGTACAGAATGTGTCATTCTTTGAAATGTTGAACTGGTATGATTATGAGGGAAACTGTTAGAAATCTGAGAAAAAACATTCTGAAATGATTCTTTTAATGAAGAAAACATTCTTTTTGCCAAGCCATCACAATTGCCAGGATTAAAAAGTATGTTTTCTTTGATTTCTTAAATTTCACAAATTCTTAGTCATCACCACAACTTGCAAAAGATGAATTCTGCAGATATGTGTGTCTTGAGAAAAAAAATGTACGGAAATCCTGTTTCAGTTAAGTACTAAAGGTTGAAAAAAAAAAAAAAAAATCTGGGAGTAGTAATAGATATTTTGTTTAGTTTGTTGAGTTATTGTTTTATGAGAATAAATCTAGAATTGTTTTTATTTCAGAGTTTTGTTGATGCCAAAGGAAAGTCCCAGATCCGTTCCATCAATTTTGGAGCTAATGGCTATTGCACTGATGCTGTTCTCCGATGTGTATCCACCTCTCTCAAGAAGATACAGGTAAAGATATTGGAATAAGATGTAATCCTTTGTATATTATTTATGTGGTGTATTTGATTTATAGATGCACTGATTCTTAAACTTCTGTGATTGGTGACAACTTAAAGAGTAAAGAGCAGAGTTTGTTAGAATATGGAACAGAATAAGATTGTTACTTAATATCAAGATCAGGAATAATGTGTGTGTGTGTGTGTGTGTGTGTGTGTGTGTGTGTGTGTGTGTGTCTGTCTGTCTGCCTGTCTGTATATATGTTAGCATAGTATCAAGTTTATTTGTTTTAAAACATGTTCCAGCCAGTTCGCATGGTGGCAGTTATGCACAAGTGATGTATCTTCATGGTATATATGTATATACACATGAAATATGAAAATAATGCATTTGTGAGCACACCAAGCTTTTGCATAGGCACACACGTGCACGCACACACAAACACACGCACACACACACACACACACACACACACACACACACACACACACACACACACACACACACACACACACTTGCACGTGCGTGCACACGTGTGTGTGTGTGTGTGTGTGTGTGTTGTGTGTGTGTATGTGTGTGTGTTTTGCATGATGATGTTAAAGTCTGAGTAGTGAATACAACCAATTGCACTCTTCAAAGAGTGAGTACATGGAAAAGCAGAGTGATCTGACAAGCTTAAATAGTTATGGGCCGGCCTCCATCGTGATCAAACATTTCAGCTCATGAACTCTGAGCACTCTCAGCTAGTACTGCCCTCTAGCTAAAACTTGCTGCAGGGAACATTATTCTAGTTGAGGATGATGCTGACATTTGACTTACGGCTGATTCTTTTGGAGACCTGTGTCTGAACATATGTCAGCCTGAGATGCCTTGGTCAGTATAGTAGCGTGTCAGTGAGTGAGACACTCACACACAGCTTTGGACAGCATGCACCAAGAATCTTTCCAGGGAGTCAACTGTGTTTTTGTTCATTTCTTTGAACCCACTCAGGTCGCTACATGTTGAAAAAAAACCATCATCAAAGTGGATGGTAGAAGTGGGAAGAAACTGAGGAGGGGAATGATAAGCTTTGAAGGAACCTTGATATGTTATAATTTAAGGCTTGGAAGAGAGAGAGAGAGAGAGAGAGAGAGAAAGAGAGAGAGAGAGAGAGGTATATCGATTGATTTTTTAGTTTGATTTCCTCAGGATCTGGGTGAGAGTCTTAAAGAGATCAATCTGCTGGGATGTGGTCTCATCACCGATTCTGGCCTTTGCTGGCTGGCCTCGCTGCTTCAGGAAAAGTGCCACGGCTCTTTTCTCTCTGTGAGTAATAACTTTGTATATGAGTTGTGTTTCCTTAGAATAAAAAGTAATCAAAAATATCCAGTGTGTTTGGTATTGATTAAGCTTTCCATCTTCACAGAGTAAGGAAGAAATGAGAGAGAGAGTTCTGGATGAGCGTAATGGAGGTTGAGTGTATGTCTTGGTGCTTGCATGAAAGGAGAGGGGGGGGGGGGGGGGGCATTATTAAAAGCCATATATTGTGATTCACATTTTTTGAAAAGAGCATAGTTTTGCTGTGTTGAAATGAAAAAAATTGTGGCATCATGCCACTCATCTGTAGTCATCACTTCTGACTTTTTTTGTTTATGTGTCATTAAAGAAAATATGAGTATAGGCATGTAGAAGTTGTTAGTGCTCTCCCTTCCTCTAATTGCATTTCTCCACTAATTACACATACTTCACATACCATACTGTAACACATGGACAGAGACAGCGTGCCTTTTTATGTCTTGTCCTTTCTGGAATAATTCTGTGTGATATCTGCCTAAGCAAATACAACATAAAGAAAAAGAAAAAAAAGTGCTGAAACTTCAAAACTTGTTTATGTGCCTCATGGGATATCTGTTATATTGCACTTGTGTGTGTGTGTGTGTGTGTGTGTGTGTGTGTGTGTGTGTGTGTGTGTGTGTGTGTGTGTGTGTGTGTGTGTGTAAAATGTTGTGTGTATGTGTGTGTGTGTGTGTGTGTGTGTGTGTGTGTGTGTGTTGTGTGTGTGTGTGTGTGTGTGCATGTGTTGTGTGATCTTGTGTGATCTGTGTGTGTGTGATCATGTGCATGTGTGTGTGTGATCTTGTGTATATATGTGTGTGTGTGTGTGATCTTGTGTATATGTGTGTGTGTGATCTTGTGTATGTGTGTGTGCACATGTGTGTGTGTGTGTGTGTGTGTGTGTGTGTGTGTGTGTGTGTGTGTGTGTGATCTTGTGTATAGTGTGTGTGTGTGTGTGTGTGTGTGTGTGTGTGTGTGTATTGTGTTTTTTTTTCAGATGATTTACAAATTGTCTGTTGGCGTGATGCACTTCAACTAATTGAAATGAATACCTAGCCTTTCCCTGTCGCCCCTGTTCATAATTTTGAATTGTTGTTTGCCCCTGGCATTGATGGTGCCAAGTTAATTCCAGCCCTAATTGGTATAGTGATGCGTGTGATCACTGTGAGTCCTGTCAGACATGGACAGGGGTGATGTGTGTGGCCCTGTGTTCAGGTCAAGCTGGATGGCTGTGTGAGGATCACCGATAGTGGAGTGGCCATGCTAAAAAAGGCTGTGTCCACACTGCCAGCTCAGCGCCATGGCCACCTCCATTGTTCACCTGCGTTACCTGGCCAACGCCAGCGGCTGTCCTCTCCTCCTGGATCCCAGCAGTGGGTGTCTTTTCCTTCCTGTGGTCTTTCACTGTGTCTGCAGGTGCCAACCTGTGGGCCATGGTCTGGGGACTGGGGCCTGTCTGTCTGAATGGAGACCTGGACTGTCAGGGATGTCACAGCCCTCTGGTCCCAGTCATGAGAAACAGGCTAGGGGCATTGTGACCCACTGCAGTCCTTTACACTGTCCATCAAGCTAGCTAGCTTCTGTCTTTTACATGTCCTCCCTCCAGGACACCCTGTGGACAGGGGTCATGGGAAGACACACATGGACATACCAGGCACACCTGCAGAGCTAGATGAGTGAGGAGAGGGAAGACACACATGGACATACCAGGCACACCTGCAGAGCTAGATGAGTGAGGAGAGGGAAGACACACATGGACATACCAGGCACACCTGCAGAGCTAGATGAGTGAGGAGAGGGAAGACACACATGGACATACCAGGCACACCTGCAGAGTTAGATGAGTGAGGAGAGGGAAGACACACATGGACATACCAGGCACACCTGCAGAGCTAGATGAGTGAGGAGAGGGTTTTGTCTACCGGCATGTGTACTGACTGGCTTCCTGACCTGGCCATCTGTCTAGAACTGCATTCCGGAACGCTTTCCACTTCTTGCACTAAATGAACTATTGAATGTATAGAACACAAACACAAAAATTTCATAAATTTAGTAATACGTCATTACATATATATAAATGTAATTTAATGAAAAGCCAGTAACGGCTAGAAGTATGTGGGTGGCTGAATGATTTATTGTTTTGCAAATCTTGAATGAGTGTGTGAGTATGATGTCATATTTTTCATTTAAATTAAAAATTTTAGTGAAGATAATTTTTTTCAGTTCACGAAAAATATTTCTTCATTGCTTTATAGCTGAAGTTCATGATGTCAGTGCTTCCATACCATCCATTTCAGGTGAACAGGTTGGTATTTCTTGTGCTGAGAGCATTGTTGAAGGCAGCACATAGCTCGAGAACTCACCAGTATACATGCGGACAGCTGAAAAACAGACAGCTGATGATAAAGATTTGAAATGAATAGTTCACAAATGAATAGTATCAGGAAAAAAGCTTTAGGAAAGCATGTTTTTTGAAAACTGAAATAGTTAATTTTTCAGTGTAGATTGAAGTTCTAATGCAATAAAATCACCTTGTGATGCGGGACTGTTTTATTCCAACCATGAACTCTAAAATGAATGTGTTGTATATATTCAGGAATAATGGAAAATGCCATTTCACATTTTTTTTTGGTCTGATGGGAATGGCATGATGGGAGCTGAGGAGATGCAGGGACTCCCTCTGAAGCATGTAGGGCTGAACACCAGCATCGTTCACTGGAGATCTGCTGTCACTGTCCAACTCTAGCATACTAGAGAAAAGTGGACATCACCACAGACTTGAACGGTTTTTGATCTCCAGTGGGAAGGTCAGCTACAACACTCTGTGTTGTCTGGAGACAGGTCAATCAGCTTCACAGAGGAGAAGTCAAACCAGTTGCACTGGGTGGAGAGTAGGTTCAGCATGCCTAGGGGTGAAAAATTCTGAGGTCTGTACTTGCTCAGCTGAGGAAATGCTTACAAAGGGAGAATGTTGTATGTACGCTACAACATGAATTCAGTTGAAGGTGAACAACTTACTCATTAAAGTTTTACATTTGTCTGTTTGCATGACAATCTGAAAGCAGTTAGGCCGATCTTCATCAGATATTGTAGAGTTATTTCACATGTCAGAATCTCTTAAGCAATGAAGTTTTAATGTTTTTTTTTTTTCCCCAAATCCAATGAAATATGCCAAAGGAAAAAAAAAATGTCTTCAAGTGAATGATAAAACTGTTAAAGAACAATCTGTAGTCTTCATTTCTCAAAAGGGTAGTGTTTGTGTGCCAATTATTTGCACTAGTGGTGCCTTTTTGTGCCATTGTGTGCATTCTTACCAGTTGTGGATACGTTATGTTGTTAAAACAACATGTTTCAAAAGATAAACAAGACAATAGCAGCACATGATTTTATGATGATGTAAAAAAACATTGATTGTCAAACACATGTTCGCGTGCACACAGACACACACAGACTAATGAAAAAAGACAGACAGACAAACACATGCACACAAACACACATACGCACACATGCACACATGGCATGCACGCATACAAGCACAGACACAAACTTATGCATGCACATATGCATGCAAATATCTTTTTGTTTTTTTTAGTGAAAAGACATTTAAGTAAAAACCAACAGACGCATATAGTCACACAGACACTGTCATACACGCCCTCTCAGCTGTGGAGAGTCACTGAATTTTTCAGTTACAAACTGAATCCCTGCCCCCTGGAAATGAAATGCTGGAAATTTTCCCTTCATGATGCATGATCTGTTTCTTTTGTTTATTCCCAGTGCTGTCTGTCTGCTTTTTTCAGCCTCCCTGGCCCATTCACCTGCATGTTTTTTACAGTCTCCATTTTCAAGCTCTGGGATTCTGTCTAGACTGTTCTTTACTGATTGTACACATTGATGTAAAACATGTGAATGGGCAGAAGATGTCCCTTCTGCATTTAAGTAATTTTCATTTTCATTGAATGGGTATTCTATATAATAATCTGGATTTCATTTTCGGGCCTCTTTGTGAATCTGAGGGTGAGAACTGTGAGTGAAATGGATAGCACTATCAAAATTGCTCAGATTTCTCCGAGAGAGGAGTGAGTGATGTATGTAGTGATCTCAGGTATGTAAGTAGTTTGTTTCTATTTTTTGCTAGACAATGTGTGCTTTGAAGCGATAGATGTTTTAAGTTTGTGATATTTTTTGTGGTGACTTCAGCCCTGACATGGCTCTGTAGGGCCAGCTAGGCTGTAAACTAGCACAGACAACAGACACGTGAGGCTTGTGTTGTGCAGGTCACTGTCCCGAGAAGGAGAAGAAAGCGCAAGTGGTGATTGTACCCTTGAAGACCAAGGACAGCTTTGCCACCTACCTGTCCCACAAAAAGAGCTCCTCCAGGAAACCCCTGCAGTACCTGAAGGAAACACAGATCAATGACTGGACACTCAACCTCTTGGAGATTGACCCTGAGACAGTAATTGATTTCCCTTAGTTTCTTGCTCTCTTTGTTGACTTTCTCTGCTATATGTGGCCTTCTCTCTTCCACCTACCCCCTCTCCTTGCCCTCTACTCCATCTCTCCCTTGCTTTTCTTTTTTTCTACTGGTTCATTCAGTCTAAGAAAAGGTACTTGCTGATTGATTTGTTGATTGTTGGATTCTTGTTGATATTTGTCAGTGATTTCATTGTTAGTAGAGACTGTTTCTCCTTTTTCACACTAAAAGTAACTGCAATCACTTTTGAGAAAACGCCTCAGTCTGTGTGTGATTAGAAATAACATTTTTTCAGATTTCTTTGTGTTGACTACTCTTGTTTCTTATCTATTCATAGACTCATTCCAGTCTTTTTTTGCCTGCTTGCCAGTAATTACTTCTATATTTCACTGATCTTGACCTTTGTCTTCTGCTTTCCTTTCCTTGTTTGCAAATACATTAGTATTTCATGAGATGCATCTTGATTGGCAGCCTCTGTTTGAACACCTGGTGTCTCCCAACCTGGTCCAAATGGTCATCCCTTTCAATGCTGCTCTGGAGCCGGCAGAAGTGCGGAACCACATTGCTGACACCATTTCTCTGGTCCTTAGCAAGGTGACATGTCTTCTTCATTTGTTTTGGAAAGATTTTTTTGAGAATTTACTCATTTGTTTAATTATTGTTTACAGAAGGATTTTGTGAGACTTTACTCATTTGTTTTATTATTGTTGTTTATGGACAGATTTTGTGAGAACTTATTCATTTGTTTTGTTATTGTTGGGTTATGGAAATATTTTCTGAAACCAGAGTATTAAACCGTAAATAATGGAACAGGTACCATAACTGCTGCTCCCATTATCGACCCAGATCATGAAACTTCAAGCCATTTGTCTTGGAGTTGAGATCTGGTGCAAAAGTTACTTCACTTGTTTATACATTTGCTATCAAAATTGTGACTTCTGACATGAAATCAGTCGGTTGTCACCTCATGCTGTTTGCTTCCAATGCTGGAGTATTCGGTAGGGGAACCTAGCGCTGATAAGTGGATGTGGTAAAAAAAACTGATAAAATGACTTCTCATGCACAAGCTAATAATTATAAATTCTGCTATTTTCCTTTTTTGAATTCAGCGCTGTTTGAAAACATTGCCTCAACACTTAATGCTGAACCTGTGATTCATTTTGGCTGATTTATGTAAAATGATGTGTATCATTTTCCAACCACATCTCTCAGAGAATAGATATCAGATTCTAAAATGGTTTTCATTATTATCAAGTTTAGACCTCTTACACATATAATGGACGTAGTAGCGAGCTGCTTCATGTGCTACTAGATTTCATTATAGGAGTAACCAGGAGCACTTTTCCATCATGGTCTGACAGTGTGTTAACACTCGTTGAGGTTTGCATATCAATGAGGGAATCCACCGTGAGCCAGTGAGGTGTCAGCACTAGGTTTGGACAAATTTGAAAAATTATTGATAAAGCTGCACCAAAAACATAGACAAACGAATCACAAGATAAAACGCGACATGTTTCGACCTCATAGGTCTTCTTCAGGCAAGAGACACAACATTCAGGACAACAAAAGTGAACGAGCAATCGCTCATATGTATCTCAATAGCTTAATCCTCTGCCCACCGCATGACTTTGTGCTACATGACTATGAGAATACCATGCCAAGTGAGGTAACTCCGCAACATATTCTGCAACATATACACACTCACCATAAAGAAACCTCAATAAAAAAAATTTGCTTTTTAGTCATCTATTCTATGAAATTAATGAAAAAAATTCAAACACATCACTCCATCCAAAACAGCCATTTTTTTCCCATATGTAGTGAACTGGTACACAAGGAAAAAAACAACGAACAGACTATCTCTACTTCAGTGTTCTCAGTGCTGAAACAGTTCTCCCCAAATTCACTAAACCCACAGAATGTCATGGATTTGGAGCACATAGTGATTTTCCAAGTCTAAACAAAGTACTGAAACCTTCAGGAACAAAATAAAGTCATTCTGTATGCTCTGCACATTAATTTACTTTTGTTGTTAAGGGAAAAAAAAAACACCCAACTTTCAACAATTTTTGTTAAACTGAAGGCATCACAAACAAGAAGATTGTCTTAAACTACTGAGGGGAAAAATAACAAGAACACATTACTTAACCCCTTGACTGCCGCTATTTTGTTTCAGTTTTGTACTTCTGTGTGCTGGAGCAAAATTTGAGTTTTTGCGGTAGGTTCACTAATTTGATCAGCGCTCATTTATTTGTGGAGATATCTCTTAGATCTTTGGCATGTTTTCCTCTTATACCCAGGGCTATAATATCTGCAAACAATATTTGATTTTGTTTACTCTGAGTGTAATAGATAATCTTATCATTCAACTTTTAAAGAAAAAATATACTTTGCAAGCATACAAAACCCCACAGCAGCAAATCAAAAAACATACAAACCCAGCAAAAAGTGCTTTTAGCATTTATTGAACACTTGTGTAAATATTTGGTAGTGAATTTACAACCCACAACTGTTGTTTTATATGATAAATTTATGTGTTTCTGGGGTACAGTTAAATCGAGGTATCAAGGGACACAATTTTGTTTTCTTAGGTAGGTTCACTAATATGCCCACTGCTCTTTCAATTCTTGACATATATCTTAGATACTCGGGAAATTTTCTTGTTATGTCCTTGGCTACAGCCAGATATCACAATTTGATTTTGTTTATAATGAGCAGAACAAAAATATATATAATGATGAATGTTTGTGTTTGAAAAAAAAACACTTTCAGAACATAAACAAAACTATAGCACTAAATCCACAATGAAATACCACAAAAACTGGTGCTAGTATCCTTTGAACTTCAGGCCAAAACATCTGTATTCACAATCAAGCTTGACAATGCATAAAATGTTTAGCAACCCATATCATAAGGGGCACTCCAGTCCAGGTAAAGCGGGAAAGAAGATGGGAATCACACATTATCCACTGCATCAGTCTGCACATCTTGCAAGCCTCTTGGGAATTGGTCTTGTTTAGCAGAGATGAAATAACAGTAACAACACACTCAGTGTAACTTCCAATTATTCTGTTTGTTTTCTTTCACATATGTGGTTTGGTAACTCATGAACTAAGTGCGATTGATAAAAAGCCATCACCACAGAGGGTAATACATAAAACATGCAAAACCAACCACACCAGAAAAAAAAAAAACACTACTAAAGATAGGACGGAACTACAAAAGGCCACACCACAGATGGTGAAAGCACTACCAACTGAAAAATACAATGGTGTCGCAGAGAATACACACACCACAGAACCTATGGACAGAAGGATCAGGATCCCACACTACTGCCAATAGATGCCAGTTATAGTTGACGACACACAGTTGGTTACACACACACACACACACACACACACACACACACACACACACACACACACACACACACACACACACACACACACACTGTGCACAAGCACCATATTCAAAAGCAACACACACTGACTGACTGAAACCAGTCTATTGTCAGATTAACTCAAGGTTGTACTGGCAACACACACACACACACACACACACACACACACACACACACACACAAACACATGTACACTCGCACATGTACACTCGCACGCGCGCACACACACACACACACACACACACACACACACACACACACACACAACACACCACATGCACGCGCGCAACACACACACACACACACACACACACACAAACACCACACACACACACACACACACACACACACACACACACACACACACACACACACACACACACACACAACACACACACACACCATGCACAAACACCACACACACACACATGCACACACACACACACACACACACACACACACACACACACACACACACACACACACACAAAAACAACTCCATGAAATCCACAGGCTTGAAATTGTCAGTGTTTACCTTGATACCTGGAGCACCCGTGAAAGAAATGTTGGGATTTGGGTGACCTGCACTGGCATCTGTCCATTCTGAATCAAGTTCAGACTGACGAGTGCCACACCCTCTTCCTCTGCCACGCCCCCCTCACACTGGACCCTCGCCGTTGTCCTGAACCCCCCTCCCCTTCCTTGACTCCCCTCCTAACCTCTCATGAAAAGAAGGAGGGGCAGTCGACATAGACAGAATCGGCTTGTCACTCTCCAATTCGGCCCCACTTGCATCGGTATTGCTCAGTTCGAAGTCGGGGATCAGCTTCGTCATCAACACCAATCTCTGATAGAAAAGGGTGGTGTTGATTGTCATCGCTTTGTTCCTCCTCCAAATCGCTTCGTTCCACTTTTCTGAAGTCTTCATCATTGCTTTCACGGTCTTAGATAACTTCTTGAAGCACGTCAAGAACATTAGATCATTTGAAAACGACACGTGCCTGAACAAAGTGCCTGCTGGACTCACTATCTTGAACCGAAAATGACTCGGCCAAACCTTGCGGAAATATTTGTCCAAATGGATGCGAGCTGGTCAGCCAGCGACTCGTGAAAGGGAAGAAAAACCATCCTTTAGGGTCCCTACAACCATTTAAACCATTTTTTCTCTCCTTGCCTCTCTTCTTTAAATCGCCAAATTTTGATGATGAATTTACCTCGAACGTCGTTCGATATGTGGCACACAGCCTTCGAGAAACCACCTCGAATGCCGTCTGTGCAAGGGCAGTCAACGGGTTAATACTGGACTTTAAATTGTGATGGAATTCAGAAAAATGTGTTCTTGCACAAGTGCACTGAGTAATTGACACCCCCCCCCCCCCCCCCCCCCCCCGACACACACTATGGTGATGATGTACCTCTTGTCCATCTCCTCTTTGCTTTTTGATAAACAAGGTTTTTAAATTTAGGCCAGTTTATTTTCATCTTTTTCTGCTTGCGTTTGTGCAGCAAAGAAATTTGTTTCTTTGCTCAAAGTCAGCCAAAACTTCCTCTGAAATCAAAAGGCTAAAGGTGACGCTCCCACAGGCAAATCATGGGCCACACCCACTGACTGGCCCGATACAATCAAGCAGTGGCTGTTGATCTTCATGAGCTTGGCAAAAATGTCTGGCACCTTCACATGATTGACCAGTTTACTAGATTCAGTGCTGCTGCAATAATCAGAAGCAAACAGTCATCAGTCATAGTGCACAACTTCATGAAGTACTGGATTGCAGTGCATGGCCCACCAGAAGTACTGATAAGTGACAATGGCAGAGAAGTCAGCAATGATGAATTCAATGACGTGTGAAAAACTTCAACATTGAAGTGAAAACTACAGCAGCCTACAGCCCGTGGAGCAATGGTCTGATGGAACGTCACAACCAAACCCTTTCCAACATTCTGCTGAAAATCATGTCTGACAGGAAAGATCTGGATTGGAAGACAGCACTGTGCTGGGCACTGGCAGCCAAGAACAGCATGGTCAACACACATGGCTTCAGTCCCTATCAGCTGGTGTATGGGAGAAATCCAAACTTTCCGTCTGTAGTCAATGACAAATGCCTGCTCTGGAAGGCACCACCAGAAGCAAGATGGTTGGAGAACACATCAGTGGTATGCATGCGGCCAGAAAGGCATTCACAGAAGCTGAAAATTTCAGAGAGACTGAGAAGGGCTTTGAGAACACAGACACGATCCTCATACGATGTATATCAGATGGGAGACAAGGTCTACTACAAGCGTCCAAATAATGAAGAATGGAAGGGACCAGGAAATGTGATAGGACAAGATGGAAGTGTGTGATTTTTGTGCATCATGGTGGAACTCTAGTCCGAGTACATCAAACTAGATTAAGAAAAGTGAAAGAAGAACAAGAGAAAACAAACCCTGAAGCTGAGTGTAACTCACAGTCTTCCACAAGCAACAGTTATGAGGAGAACAAAAGCTCACAGTACACCAAACCTGCTTGTGAAGAGGAAGACGACACAAAAAAAACAGCTGTACAGAAACATTACCAGACTTTGATACAGAATCAGACACTGAATCAGATGAAATGAATGAAACAAATGAAAGAAACACAAACAACTCTGATTTCAAGAAACTCGAAACAGGCCAGATGATTTCATATGAACACAAAGACAATAGAAAGCGCATATCTGCAAAGATAATAAACAAAGCTGGAAAATCAACTGGGAGAAACAAAAACTGGTACAACATTGAGTGCACAGAACCAAAAGAATATAAAGGAGAAAGAATGTCAGTGGATTTAACCAAGGTCAACAAACTTGTATCATCTGCAGAGTGTGACTCAGTACTGTGCTCTGAAGACACTGTCATGAATAGAAGGAGTTTTTGCTTTGAGAAAGCCAAACAAGAAGAAATGGAGAGCTGGCAAAGAAACCATGTCTACAGTGAAGTGGAAGATACTGGACAAAGATGTGTTTCAACTAGATGGATATGTACAATGAAACACTAAACAAGGAATGACTCCCAAAGCTAGACTAGTGGCGCGGGGATTCGAAGAAACTGGAAATGACAACATTCAAAAGGATTCCCCCATTCGTGCAAGTGAATCACTGCGAGTGATTCTCTCTATTTTTCGCCAAAAGAAAATGGAACCTGTGCTCTATGGACATCAAGACAGCCTTTCTGCAAGGAAAAGAAATCGACAGAGACATTTTTGTGAGCCACCGAAAGAAGCTCACAGCAAAGGAAAGTTGTGGCATTTAGAGAAATGTGTGTATGGACTAAATGATGCTTCTCTGCAGTGGTACAAACGGGTCAAAAATGTGTTCTGCAAAAACTTGGAGGAAGGATGTCAAAAGTTGACCCAGCAGTCTTCTATTGGATGACTGGAGATGTGGTGATTGGCATCTTAGCATGCCATGTGGATGACTTCATCTGGGGAGGCACAAAGGTCTTTGAACAGAATGTGATTGAAGAAATCAGAAAAACATTCAGGGTTGGTAAGGAAGAAAAAACAAAGCTTTTCAATACATTGGCATGGAGCTGTCCTCTGATGGACACACAGTGTGTCTACAACAAACCAAGTATGGAGACACTCTGGAACCCATACCCATTGACAAAAGAAGAACAAGACAGAAAAAAAGGACATGACAGCTGAGGAGAAACAGATATACAGATCCAAAGTTGGTCAGATTTTGTGGATATCTTGTCAGAGTCATCCTGATGTAGCATTTGATGCTTGTCAGCTTTCTTCTAATGTGAAAGGTGGGAAAGTGGAACATCTGTTGGAAGCAAAGTCATCAAAAAGATCAAATCAGAACATGTTACGGTGAAAATTTCAACACTTGGAATCTGAAACACTGAAACTGAAACTGATGGTCTGCACAGATGCTTCTTTTGGCAACCTGAAGGATGGAGGAACTCAAGGCAGCTATATCATCTTCCTAGCCAATGAGAAAGGAGAGGTCATTCCTGTTTGCTGGAACTCCAAGAAAATTCACAGAGTGGTACGAAGTACACTAGCTGGTGAGACACTGGCTATGGCAGAAGGACTTGATGTAGCAATATTTGTGGCAACATTGTTCACTGAAATCACCACAGGAAAAGCTTCCACTGACAGTCTACCTCTTGTCTGCCTGACTGACTGTAAGTCACTACATGATGCCTTGAAGTCCACAAAGCAAGTGACAGAAAAACGGTTGAGGCTAGAAATCAGTGGGATCAAAGACTTGATGGGAGAAAGGCATTGTGGAAGAAGTGAAATGGTCTGACACACATCAACAGTTAGCGGACTGTCTTACCAAGAGAGGAGCTTCACCCACACTGCTGCTGAGAACGCTGGAAGAAGGAACAATCACTGCATAGACTTTTGAATCTTTTTGTTATGTTTTTTTTTTATATAGAAGACAGAGATGAGTTTGATAATGATAGATGGTATCATCAGTGCGTGCTTGGAAATCATTTTTGTCAAACTTATCAGAAGTAATGAAACTGTAACTAAGGAAACAACTTGGCAACGAGATAAGCAGAAAAACAGCGGAGAGTCAACGAATCTGTACGAGCTGAGGAGGCAACGTTAGAAGTACATTTATAGATCTAGTTGCAAAGTGAAACGACTGCAGGCAGAAATCTAAACAAATCTTAAATAAATGTCAGCGAACCGCCCAGAGAAACGTGGACAAACGAGTCACAAGACAACACACAACGCGTTTCGACCTCATAGGTCTTCCTCAGGTGAAAACAAAGACGGACAAAATAACGAAAATGCACTTAGCTTTGATGGCTTCAGATTGCTTCTGAGTTCAGCGCAAGGAAGGCGTTGAATGAGAACGAGGCTGTCAGAAGGGAAATAATGTGTGAGTCAAAGTCGTAATGATGATAATAATATTACTGATAGGGATACTAATAATGGTCAAAAATATTATTTAAAAAAAAAAAATTCAATAAGTATGGGTATGGGAGAAAGGAGAGTGGGTTAGAGGATTCTTAAACAGCAGGGTTGCCGTGACAAAAGTCTCAGAGGCGAAGGCGATGGTGATGTCAATACTAGTGGTGGTAGTATCAATACTAGCAATATTATTACTGAATGGTACTACTAACAACGATAGTGAAGGTTAAGGTAATAAAAACACAATACAGAATTATATTTAGAAAATACATTTTTATAATAATCAAATAAATAAATAAATGTGTGCGTTTGTGCACGCGCGCGTGCGTGTGTGTGTGTGTGCGTGTGTGCGCGTGTGTGTGTGTGTGTCACTGTGTGTGTGTGTGTGCATGCGCATGCGTGCGCGCGCGCGTGTGTGTGTGTGTGTGTGTGTGTGTGTGTGTGTGTGTGTGTGTGTGTGTGTGTGTGAGGGGGGGGGGGGGGGGGGGGGGCGCGCATAGTTGTCAACATTTCCACAACATATGCTCAGGAAGAGGGAAGGGATGGAACAGGAGTTCATGTTGAGGAAATAGTGAATGAAAAGAAAAAAAAAAAAAAACAAATGAAGTGAAGGAAATGGAGTGGACAAGTATCTGAATAAACAATAGACTGATGTGAGAAATAGAGAGGGTGTGGTGAGAAGGGAAAGGAAGATAGCTATAAGTTATGTGTAAGGTATATAGTGGGAGATATGGTATTATGTGTTTTAGTGGGAAGATATTGTGGGCTGAGACTGAAGTGGTGGATTGGTACATGTAACTTTAAGGTGTTGATGGTATGAAGGTGGAGGGAAGAAGGGGATGGGTTTATATACTGACTGGGGGGGGGGGGGGGGGGGGGGGGGGGGGGGGGGGGGGACATATTCACACCTATACACAATCTCTCTCTCTCTCTCTCTCTCTCTCTCTCTCTCTCTCTCCTTCTCTCTCTCTTCCCCCTCCCCCCCTCTCTCTCTAAAAATTAAGTTATTGTATCTAAGTATTATCATTATTTTAATTCTACAATTATGGCTGGCAATGGAATTAGTGATAATGGGACATAATGCTTAGAAGTATAAAGGTAAAAATGACAATGTAGTGATGTAATGATGTTGATGAAGATAACAGTAAAGGTAATGATATGATGATAATGATACAGTAATAAAGGTTTTAAGTAATGTAGGTAGGATGATATTAGGTGGAAAGGAGCTGAAATGCTCAATGAACAACAGCAGACAGTACTAGAATGATGATAATAATGATAGTAGCGATGGGTAAGTGCAGTAACACTAGCGGAAATAAAGGCGTCAGGAAAGAAAAGGAAACGACCAACGATAAAGGAGCTAGCATTCTATTTATGTGTGTGTGTGTGTGTGTGTGTGTGTGTGTGTGTGTGTGTGTGTGTGTGTGTGTGTGTGTGTGTGTGTGTGTGTGTGTGTTCCATAGTAATAATCAGCCTTATTCATTGGTTACCTCCACCTCCACCCCCAGCAACCGCCATACCTACCAACACCCCTACACACATCATTACTAGGGCAGGGGGAGGAGGAGGGGAGTAAGTCATTGACGTAGCAAATGGAGAGACTCGGAGAGTGTAGGAAAAGGAAAAAGATGATAGCTGCAACCTATGTCTGAGGTAAACAGTGGGAGGTAGGGTAGTGAGGGTGTGTGTAGGTGGAGGATATTTCAGATTGGAGCTGCAGAGGTGGAATGGTACATACTACTTTTGGACATTGATGCCATGAGGATGAACGGTGCCCAGTTTGGCAATGAGATAAGATTCCTGCATAAGGCGTTCCAAGTTGTCACTCTTCGATTGCCAAAGTGCCAAGACTTTGACATGGTTGATGTTGTGTTGGGCATGGCTGAAGTGTAGAGCGACTGGTTTGGGCTGATGGTGGCGGATGTCGGCCAGGTGTTCAGAGATGCGCGTCTCAAGTGTGCGAGATGTCTCACCTACATAGATCTTACCGCACAGCTGACAGTGGATGGCGTACACACTGTTGTGGCTCTGACAGGAGAAAGTGCGTTTAATAGTGAAAGAGCCCGTGGGGCATGTAAGATGGTGTCTGGTTTGGTGAGAGAGCAGCAGATTTTGCAGTTGGGTTTTGAGCAGGGAAGTACCTGGTGGCTTAGGTGTGGATATTTTGTTCAGCTTAGAGCGCACCTGTAAGTCGTTGAGGTTTTTGTCACGATTGAAAGTGATCATTGGTTTGGTCTCAAAGGCAGGTTTATGATTTTCTACTATGTGAGTGCCAGTTAGACTTCAGGATCCTGCAAATGGGCAGATTGTGAGGATGGAAGAGAAGGCAGGCAGTGGGTCTGTCTGTCTCTTTGGGAGGTTTAGTTTCCAGAGTAGATGTTCTGGATTTAGCTGCAGTGCGGCTGAGAGCATCATTGATGATAGCACTAGGGTATCCACGGTTGGTGAAAAAATCAGACATTTTGGCTGCTTGTATGGTGAAATCTTCTTCGCTAGAGCAGAGTCTGCGTAGGCGAAGGAATTCAGAATATGGAATGCTGGTTTAAGTAGACTCGTGGTGGGAAGATGTGTAGTCCAGGTATGAGTGCGCATCAGTAGGTTTGTAGAAGACTGAGGTTTGAAGCAGTCCATCTTTGAGGGAGATAGTGATGTCCAGGAAGTTAACCGACTGTGAAATGGTGTAGGTCAGCTGGATGGATGGATGGAAGGTCTGAGCAAAGTTGAGGAAATTCTGGAGTCATGTTCTGGCATGGATGTGGCTCCCAATCCATCATCTATGTATCTTTTGTAGAGCTCTGGTGTTGGGCCTGTATAAGAGGTTAGTAGGCGGTGTTCTAGGTGTCCCATGAAGAGGCAGGCATAGGATGGTCCCATTTTGGTTCCCATAGCAACACCACTGATTTGTGAGAATGTATGTTGTTAAATTCAAAAGTATTGAGGGTGAGGACTAATTCACTATTTCTTCAACATGAACTCCTGTTCATCTTCCCTCTTTCCTGTGCATATGTTGTGGAAATGTTGACAACTATGCGCACCCCCCCCCCCCCCCCCCCCACACACACACACACACACACATATCCACACACACACACACACACACACACACTAGCACACACATGCGCGCGCGCGCATGCATGCGCGCACACACACACACAGTGGGACACACACACGCGCGTGCGCACACACACACGCACGCGCGCGTGCACAAACGCGCACATTTACTTATTTATTTGATTATCATAAAAATGTATTTTCTAAATATATTCTGTATTGTGTTTTTATTACCTTAACCTTCACTATCGTTGTTAGTAGTACCATTCAGTAATAATATTGCTAGTATTGATACTACCACCACCTATTATTGACATCACCATCGCCTTCGCCTCTGAGACTGTTGTCATGGCAACCCTGCTGTTTAAGAATCCTCTAACCCACTCTCCTTTCTCCCATACCCACACTTATTGACAATTTTTTTTTTTTTTTTTTTTTTTTTTTTTTTTTTTTAAAATATTTTGACCATTATTAGTATCCCTATCAGTAATATTATCATCATCATTACGACTTTGACTCACACATTATTTCCCTTCTGACAGCCTCGTTCTCATTCAACGCCTTCCTTGCGCTGAACTCAGAAGCAATCTGAAGCCATCAAAGCTAAGTGCATTTTCGTTATTTTGTCCGTCTTTGTTTCACCTGAGGAAGACCTAAGAGGTCGAAACGCGTGTGTGTGTTGTCTTGTGACTCGTTTGTCCACGTTTCTCTGGGCGGTTCACTGACATTTATTTAAGATATGAGTACATTTATAGTTTAACTTTTCAGTTTTCATTCAACACCCATCTTGCACCTAATTGGATAAAGATGAGTGATTGTTCTTTCATTTTTCAAGTTATTTAGAGTTCTGTCTGCAGTGGCCTCACTTTGCAACTGTGTTTGGAGTCAGGTGCCCGCTCCATTGTGAAAAGGGAAGAACTGATCACAACACTTGTGAATGAACTTGATGGACTTACACAATGGCGGCTTTAGTGTTTGTTACTGAGTTTGACAATGATTGACTATAAGCATGAGGAACTGGATCAGCTACTTCAAAAAAGGGGGAAGATATGAAAAAGAAGAGCTTAAAGAAGAGTTGGACATTGATGTTGGTGATTGCAGAGAAGAAGAAATAGAGGAAAGCAGTCTTGATATGATACGATGCATGCTGTGCTGCAAAACACATGCCAACCTGCAACATTGTGGATTGACTCGACCAACTTTCTGTTGCCAACCATGTGTGACTATGATGTTTGACTGTGGCTTTGCATAAGCTGATGCTTATGTCAGATGGGCTGTAGCTTCCATTTGATGCTGATAATATGCCTGTATATAGTGCAAGTAAGAGTTTGCTTGTTGTTATGTTAGTGTCACTATGAAATGTTAGATATTTGGTAGCAGTTAGCAGGAGTGGCTGATCTTTCACACATACATGTTATGGTGCAGGGTGGAAGGAACTTACCTACCAAATTGTATTACTCCAGATGTTTATATCTGTAATACATAATGAATCATGCACTTCCATTTTGAGAATAACACAACAAAAAGTGTATGAAACTGAGGAAGAGCTTCTTTTCAAAGAATCTGAATGCTAGAAGATTAAAAGGGTACAGTTTGAATCTTCAAAAAAAAAAAGCAAAACAAAACAAAACAAAGAAGAAAGGATGCTTAAGTTATAACTAATTCATTTGCCACAGATGATCACAAATTGGTCATATTTATATACTTGTTAGCTCACTAGTCTGATCTTTGTTGTTGGAATACAGCATTCCCTCACTCCTGCCCTTCACCCTTATAAAGAGATGGGATTTTGAGATGACACATGTTGGAATTGTATACTAGAGAAGTTTATTTGGGATTTTTTTTTTTCTTAATGGAGTCGTCTCCTTTTCTGGATATTCTGGATACTGCATGTCTGTTTTAGCCAAGTAAGGTAGGTTGAAGTTCATAGTTTCTTCCTAATGGCAGTATTGGGAGATGGGGGTAGTCCACTTGCTCTGTCATTGTGACAAACAGCTGTCGTCAGCAGGATGTCGAGTTATGAAAACAAACAAAAACATGCACAAAAAAATCAGTTGTTGAGACTTATGAGAATTTCTTGAAAAAAAAAACAAAACACGTTACATGTGACCATTCCTTTTTGTGTTTACATGTGTTATTTAGTAACCATCATGACTATGTGTTGTTTACATGTGTTATTTAGTAACCATCATGACTATGTGTTGTTTACATGTGTTATTTAGTAACCATCATGACTATTGTGTGTTTTACATGTGTTATTTAGTAACCATCATGACTATGTGTTGTTTACATGTGCTATTTAGTAACCATCATGACTATTTGTTGTTTACAAGTAGATTTCCTTCAGTTCAATCCATTCAATGAAGGCAAAGCTCTGGTAAAATATGTTCATATATAAACATGCCCTTGTACACACCTACATGTACAAAAACATACACTAGCACACACATGCTTCTGCACATATACACACCAGTATTGCACATATGTATGCATGCACATACATATTTGTGGAGAGTGTAACATATTTCTATTGTGATGTATCCACAGGAAACTACCACACACACACATGCACACACTCACAGTCGCACACACACACACACACACAGTCGCACACACACACAAACACACACACATGCATTCACACTCACACTCACTCACACTCACATTGACAGAGAGAGACAGAGACATACACACACGCACACACGCACACACGCACAAGATTAGGGTTTGTTTTAAGGTTAATGGGGTGGCATTTTTTTTTTTGGTCTAATATCACCTGGAGTGGGTAGATGTTAAATTTGAAACTAAAACGCACACATATTTGTACACAAACACTCACAAATACACATACATTTGTGAAGAGATGTAATATGCTTTAATGGTATTTATTTACAGGAAACCATCAATCCAGAACACCCCTCGCATTCATCTCTGCACTCCACAGCAGGTGCGGGGTTTATCCACCCCTTCAATACCCACATGTGTCAACTTTCAAATGATGGCATCTTTCAGTAAGTATAACACCTTGAAATCATCATTTTCAGGTGTCAGTGTCTTATCATTGCAGGGGTGGGAGACCTTCCGTATTAATACGGAAATCCATATAGCAAATTTTTCCTCTTTTTCTTTTTTCCCCTGTGTGCATGTTCCATATTTCGATTCAGGATTTCACACCACTTGTATTTGAAATCTTCCATCTTGTCTTCAGTGCATGAAGATCATGTCATTGTGCTTTATATTTGTCAAAAATGGAGCTGATTAACAATGAAGCAGAGCATGGAAGATTGACAATGACCTGAAGAAAAACAAGTGGAGAAAAGAATGGATGGATGAGATGGATGAATTGAACCGTCGTTCCGAAAATGGCTGTGGAAAACAAATGAAGTGGGTGCTGCTTGGTGTATTTCTGTACAGTGGGAAGATTGTGTACAAGTCAAATGGAAAAAAAGTCGAAGTGCATTTCCAGGAGACAAAACATGTGAAGAGATGGAATGCGCTGAAAAATACATCAACTCTTCTTGCTGCTGCTCCAGTAATGGCTCTGGTGTCTAAAGTTGATTCCCTGCTGTATACCAAGATTCGGCCTTGTGCATTTTTAGCGGTACACTGCTTGCCTCTGTCACTGATTTAATCTCCTTCAGTCAAAAACTTGACAAAGATACTCAAAACCTGGAACATCTTTCCATATGTAGGAAAACCTCAACATATACTATGACACATGGAGTTGCAGCAGCCTTTAGGGAAGAGTTTATTTTACAAACTGCATATGAGACATTTTTCATTGAACATTGTCAAGGCCACGAACAACGCCCCAGTGCCACCAGCCACTGATTTCTATGTAAGACTTGGCCCACTGCAGCGTTTGATTTTGCTCAGTGTTTGTTCCAATCCAGTGCTAGTGCAGACATTGACTCTCTACTGAATTTAAGCCATGTAAGACTAAAAAAAAAAAAAAAATAACAGGAATCCTCATTCATGAATTATAAATTAAGTGATTGAAATTTGGCCACTCTTCTATTAACATCTCTGGTGAGTAATATTCATATTGCATCCTAATCTGTTTTGATGGTTTAGTGAATTTAAGATGTATTCTAAGTACTTGGTATAACATTTTCAGTTTCACATTTAAGCTATAAGTCATATTTTGACATTAATTAAGAATATAGGTTTCTGGATTCTGGATTCGACATTAGAAAAGTAGTTACAGACTCAGAATCAAAAACGTACATATTTTGTCATATTTGGAGTCTTCTTGTATAGAAGTTAATTATTAACTTTGTTTTCAAGAAGAGGCCACAAAGTGTATTGGCAAGACAAATTTTCTTCAGCGTCTGGGGGGCATTGCCCCTGCACCCCACCAAGGGTCGAAAGTGCCCCCCCACCCCACCCCCACCCCCCCCCTGCCTTTTCAGTATAGCTGTGATTTTCTGCTCCCATCCCTGTCATTGGTATCTCCCCCCTCCCTCCCCATCATCCTCTCTCCCTGCTCCATACATTACAAAGGACTAGACTTTCAAGAAGAATCAGATGATTCGTGATGCATGACTTGGTCACGGGGTAAGAAGATGAAAGGGGCAAGCATTTGAGACCCATCATTGAACTTTTTGTCCTCAAGAGCCATGGAGGCATATGATTACAACAGACAGAAGGTCAAGGATGATCATGGTGTGACCAGCTCCATTCAGACCGACAGCACCAACAGTCCAACATAGGCCAGCACATGCACAATGAACTCTAGGCTGACATAGGGTTTGATGCAGCCTGGTTCAACTCAGCTTTACTTTAGAGATGAGAGGCTTGCCCAGGGACTCCGCATCCATATATAAATGACTGTGTGCAGTCCAGCCCTGATCATGTCCTGAAGTGATTAGCAAGGCTAGCTGACCCTGGTCAGCAGTTCATGACTAGGTCATCCTTGTCTCAAACGTTGCCCTTCAGATTTCAGTATCTAGCATGGCGTGAAATAAGTGACTGGCACAGAGTTTTCTCCTGTATTCCAATGCATGATTCAGCCTATCCCCACTAGTTGAAACGAGTGATGGGTAAAAAATTTTCTTCTTGATTCAAACACACATAATTCAGCCTGTCCCCACCAGATCATATCCCTAATGGCAGCTGTCTTTGGGGTACAGAGCACAGTTGTTTTGTCCCAGAGGGAGCAGCGCATAGGAAATGCTGCAGAGCTGTGCTCCCTAGAATGTTGAGAGGAGGTGAGGGAGTCGTCTTTCTCATGGCAGCTTTACAGGTTCCTTTCCAACCCTCATGTACAGCACCAGCCTATTTTGGGATCATCCCAATTACACTGTCGCTTCTCATTTGCTGTTCACTCAAGCATGGGCACACCGCCAACTAAAGTTAATGCATTTGCTTACCTTCAGGCCCAGCCCAATATTCAGTATTGCTCTTCTCAGCTCCTGCATTGTAAGGCTGAAGCAGAGTGTCCCATGTGATGGCATCTTATCATAGCAGTCACCAGTCAGAGGGTGACTCTCTCTCTCTCTCTCTCTCTCTCTCTCTCTCTCTCTCTCTCTCTCTCACAGCTCTACAATCGTTTTCCATCAGAGTGTGTCCCATGTGGTGGCACCCTATCACAGCAATCGCCAGTCACAGGGTGACTTTCTCTCTCTCGCAGCACTACAATCCTTTCCCATTAGAGGGCTGCACATTCTGCCGAGCTTAGTCAGGCTTTGCAGTGGAACCTGCCTCCTTGGCCACTGGGCATTCTGGTTCACACAAGCTTGTTGTCTTTGAGGAGGACTCCTGGCTGCTTCCACTGATCGCCACATGTGAAATCACGCTCTTTTGAGGCAGAGTCTGAGGATGAGTTCAGATACTTGTTTCTACAGCCTGGACCTCTCCCTCTAGCCTTGCTACTATATCATCATTGGCTTAGCAGGGATCACACACTGACCACCTGTTCGACCGAGAACTGTTTCCTCGTGTGCCATGTCAGGACTCTCTGGAACTCCTACCATCTTCATCCCTTGGACATGCCTTGCGTGTCAAACACATCTTACCAGTGAACCTGCCAACATCCTGGTCTGCTTCACACACACACGGTGATGTGTAGCCTTCCTTCTCCAAGATCCAGGTCTGGTTCACACACACACACACACTATGATGCAAAGCCTTCCTTCTCTAAGATCCAGGTCTGGTTCACATTAACACTTTGATGTGTAGCCTTCCTTTTTCAAGATCCAGGTCTGGTTCACACACACAGTCACTATGATGCATAACCTTTCTTCTCCAAGATCCAGGTCTGGTTCACACACAGTCACTATGATGCATAACCTTCCTTCTTCAAGATCCAGGTCTGGTTGACACACATACTCACTGTGATGTGTGGCCTTCCTTCTCAAAGATCAGGTCTGGTTCACACACACACTCACTATGATGCGTAGCCTTCCTTGTCCAAGCTTGCATCTTCCAAGGGCTGGCAGTCTAAGCTCATTATTTCTCCCAGACTTCAGGATAATGATTTCTGTGAGTGTCTTCACCCATATCAGGGCACAGGGCTAGGCATCTGAATGCCTTCCGACAGTTCTGTGCTGATCTCCCACACTATGCCACCCACAGGGTCACCCAGAACCCATAAGACCCCTCCTAAGACATCCTTCCTGTCTTAGACCTCTATGAAAATCACTGTGTTAGCATCTGTCTAAATAGACTTGCTCTCTGACACCTTTCTCCTCTCTTGCCATTGGCAGATGTGGTAGCATGATCCATGGCCAAAGCAGCAGCCTTCCCAGCGGTATCTCATTCTGCAGGGATGTTTCCTTGTCCCTCTGTTTTTTCTTCTGGAATTCCTGGCTACAAACCAAGTCCCTGGACCCCATACCTTCACTCAGCAGTGATGCCATCTGTCAGAATTTAGGGAGTAAGGCAAAGAGGATGTGACAGTATGCCTATTCAGGTAGCGAGACCATCTGTCAGACTTGGGTAAGACAAAAAGGGATAATACAGTGTGCCTGTCCAGGTGCCTTTGCTACTTTGAGGAGAAGTTGAAGGAACATGGCTGCATCCAGCATCGCCCCTTCATCTGCTCAACCCAAACTTTCACAGGCTCACAAAGACAGGTGCAGGACATCAGGGCCATCCATTATGTTGCCCCTCTTGATTGTGTCTTGTTGGCAGTGCTCTGGCTGCTGAAAAATCCTGTCATCACTCACTGCCTAGGGGACTTATGGCTGACCAGGGTTTATGATACCAGGGGGATTCCCTTCATGGCAGCTGACTTGGTCAACTCAAACTGAAGGCTTCAGGATCACTATGGCCCACAGGTGTCTCTGTTCTTGTAACCCTGACTGAAGGAACAGGAACGAAGTGTGCTGACTGTGGAGATAGTCTGTAGCACATCTTAATTCTGTGTCAACTGTGAATGTGGCCCAGTGTTAACTGTGAATGTGGCTCTGTGTTAAACTGTGAATGTGGCCCTGTGTTAACTGTGAATGTGGTCCTGTATTAACTGTGAGTGCGGCCAAACAGATCTGGTCTGTAGTACATTTTAATTCTGTATTAACTGTGAATATGGCCCTGTGTTAACTGTGAATGTGGCCCTGTATTAACTGTGAATGTGGCCAAACTGATCTGGTTTGTAGCACATCTTAATTCTGTATTAATTGTGAATGTGGCCCTGTATTGACTGTGAATGTGGCCCTGTATAAACTGTGAATGTGGCCAAACAGATCTGGTCTGTAGCACATCTTAATTCTGTATTAACTGTGAATGTGGCCTTGTATTAACTGTGAATGTGGCTCTGTATTAATTGTGAATGTGGCCCTGTATTAACTGTGAATGTGGCCCCGGTATTAACTGTGAATGTGGCCAAACTGATCTGGTCTGTAGCACATCTTAATTCTGTATTAACTGTGAATGTGGCCCAGTATTAACTGTGAATGTGGCCTGTAATTAACTGTGAATGTGGCCCAACAGATGTGGTCTGTAGTACATCTTAATTCTGTATTAACTGTGAATGTGGCCCTGTATTAACTGTGAATGTGGCCAAACTGATCTGGTCCGTAGCACATCTTAATTCTGTATTAAATGTGAATGTGGCATGTATTAACTGTGAATGTGGCCCTATATTAACTGTGAATGTGGCCGTGTAATTAACTGTGAATGTGACCAGACAGATCTGGTCTATAGCACATATTAATTCTGTATTAATTGTGAATGTGGCCAAACAGATCTGGTCTATAGCACATCTGAATTCTGTATTACTGTGAATGTGGCCCTGTATTAACTGTGAATGCGGTCACTGTATTAACAGTGAATGTGGCTAAACAGATCTGGTCTGTAGCACATCTTAATTCTGTATTAACTGTGAATGTGGCCAGTCAGATCTGGTCTATAGCACATCTTAATTCTGTATTAACTGTGAATGTGACCAAACAGATCTGGTCTATAGCACATATTAATTCTGTGTTAACTGTGAATGTGGCCCTGTATTAACTGTGAATGTGGCCAAACAGATCTGGTCTGTAGTACATCTGAATTCTGTATTAACTGTGAATGTGGCCCAGTATTAACTGTGAATGTGGCCACTGTATTAACAGTGAATGTGGCTAAAACAGGTCTGGCAGTTGGTCATAGCTTGCATTCAGTCCAACAGGCAAAATGAATTAGCCAAACTGGGAGTGTGAATTTCTGTCCTGAAATGTAGTGACTGTTATCATGACCTGCTGACATTCTGTGACAGCATACAGGAATACTCTAAGAGTCTTTGATACTAACAATAGCAACATTTCAAGTGTCGGTGGTTTTTTTTAAGAAGAGGTGTGCTGCTATTGTAGAGTCAAAATTTCTCTTCACAATATTTATTGAGCCTCCCTTTAAGGGAATATTCTTGGGCTATCTGAAGGTTATTGAAAAAATTGCCACAAATCTGTCAAAAGGTTTATTGCTCTACATTTGTTTGACAATGATTTATAGTTGTTTTGATATGATGTGTTGGCTAGATTAAGACGTTTGTTCACTTTAATTCTGTTACGTTTCAGTGACTTAAGATTTTCACTGCATTGATCTGTGGGAGTACAGATTTGTTCTGTTTTATTGATGCTTGATATAATTCATTTTGACAGTTGGTGGAGTAGAGAGATCTGTTCTTTTTTATTGATAAAGTGTCCTTAGTTCAACTCAACCACATTTGATTGCTGATCTGTTGGAGTAAAGATCTGCTGTGCTGCATGGAGCTTTTTGTGTGTGTTTTTTTAACTTTGCCAGTTCAAAACACTGATTTTGTTCCCAGAAAAAACTGTGATTTGGTTAATAATTTTTTAATACATTAGTATTTGATCTCTAAGTTTGGGGAGCAGAAATCTTTTGGTTTTAGGCTAATGTATTAAAGCATGTTGTTTCTGTCAGGTATGACTGCTCATTCATGATGTGACTATTTCAGGAGTCTGACGGATTCAGAAAACACCATAGGCATGACAGTGTCCAGACAGCCGCTGAGCCGCACCCACCCCTTTTTTGAAGTGGAGTGCATGGGACAGACCAAGCCCTCAGAGACTGGCTTTGTTTTAGGATGCATGCATGATGTGCTGATGAGTGACCGGTTTCCCATGGAGTCGAAGGAACGAAGCGGTGGTGCAGTGGAGGGGTGGGTTTCTTAGAAAGTTCCTCTTTTACCCTGATTGTTTGATTTACTTGCTGGTCAGTTTTTTTTCTATTCTTGTTGTGTGTGTGTGTGTGTGTGTGTGTGTGTGTGTGTGTGTGTGTGTGTGTGTGTGTGTGTTTTGTTGTGGTCATGTACAAGAGGATGCAAGAGATTGGTTTTTCATTCTAAGCAGCATGCATAATGTGCTTGTGATGGACAGATTCCCGAGGAGTTGAAGGAACAAAGTGGTGGTGTAGTGGGGGAGTGTACTCTTGGAAAGTTCTTTTAATTTCATTGGTTGATTTTCTCATTAGTAAGGATTTGTTTGTCTGTATTTTATCGTTTTTGTTTTTAAATTTTGGTTGATTTTCTTGTCAGTCAGGCCTGTTTTGTGTCTGTTTGTGTTGTGTGTTCAAGTGGGTACAAGAAATTCAGCTGTCTTGATTTTTGACCCGCGTTTTGTCAGTGGATGATGTAATGTGTTTTGTTAGTGGATAATGCAATATGTTTTGTTAGTGAATAATGCAATATGTTTTGTTAGTGAATAATGCAATATGTTTTGTTAGTGGATAATGCAGTATGTTTTGTTAGTGGATAATGTAACAGGCCTAAGTTTTGTCAGTGGATAATGAAACATGTTTTATTAGTGGATAATGTAATGTGTTTTGTCAGTGGATAATGTAACATGTTTTGTCAGTGGATAATGTAATATGTTTTGCCAGTAGATAATATAATAGGCCTAAGTTTTATCAGTGGATAATATAATATGTTTATCAGTGGAGAATATATTTTGTCAGCGGAGAATTCATATTTTGTCAGTGGATAATGTCAAGTTTTGTCATTGGATAATGTAATGTGTGTTGTCATTGGACAGTCTCATATGTCATGCTGTAACATGACCATCTTTTTCCTAAATCTTTTTTTTTATAAACTGCATTTGTTTTCGACCACTTCTTACGTGCTCAGTTTGTATGTGTAAAGACTGTTTTAAAACACAGTTGTTTGTATCCTATTTCAAGTGCAGTTCTTTTTTTTTTTTGTTTTTTTTTACAGTATAGCAAAACAAAATTGGCCTTTCCACCATCCATCTTAATTTGTTGTCATTCTGGTGGTGTCAGTTTAGTGTTAAGTAAGTTCCCTTCCACAACTGTACTAAGATTGTTCTCCACTATCTGCCAAGGTATTATTATTGTAAAGGATAGTCATGTGCCTAATGGAACGCCATAGGTGGTAAATTAAAAAGGTACATGCATCAAACTACAAAATAGAAAGACAAGAACAATTAGCAAAACATGAAATGTATGCAGCAACCAAATTCTTGAACCACATCCAACCGTATCACCATGCATTTCAGCCTCTCACCCTTTTCACCCATTTCCAGCTCTTAAACAAAAGGGATGGATCATGAATGAATTGATACTCAAAGGCACCTGAGCACACACAATACCCCCAAACTATACGAGCACATATTTTGCATATCAGTTAGAGTGAAAAAAAAAAAGTTTTCCAGTTTGATTTGAAAGAATGCTACAAATGTACAAAATTGATGGGAAAGTTGATATCAAATGAAGCGGGGTTGATAGGCAAAGGAATGCTGCCCAGAAGTGTTAATATGAACAGAGGGAAGCAGGAAAAGAGTGTCAGGAGGAGAGCAGAGTTCATATGGTGGGGTATACATGGGCAACAAATCAGTCAGATACTGAGGACAAACATTCAACAGATTGGTGGTGGAAAGATGCAGTGCGTTTGGAGATCCTTCGCTGAACAGGGAGCCAGTAGAGAGAAAGTGTTAATGGGAGAATATGGTTAAGTGAAGAGGAGCAAAATGTGAGCATTCAGCATAATTTTGTACTTGATGAAGTTTACTGATTAAATATCTTCGGGAAACATACAAAAGAGTGTTACAAAAACCAAGGCAAGAGAGTACAGGTGCACAGACAAAAGTTTTGGTGGTATCCTCAGAAGATAGGTGATGGACTGAATCAATGTGAGGCAGTTCAAGAACATTCCAAATGGCAGTAGCAACATGTGGCTGAAAAGAAAGTGTTTGATTAGTCACACCAAATTGTGTGAGCAGAAGAAAATCCATGACTCATTGAGTGGAACAGATGATGGAAGAGAGGAACAACTCAAATACTTTGGTGGAAAGATCAACATATTTTCAGTTTTGTCCTTGGCTTATGAGTGAATGTGGATGAAAATCTGAGTGGAGCCTTACCCTGGAAAAGCCAATCCTTTAGAGATTGAAATGTGTGTGTGTCTGCACACGTCATTTCTGTATGACTGGTACAGTCTGCATGTGTGTTAATGAAAAAAAAATTGGTGTGTGTGTGTGTGTGTGTGTATGTGTATGTGTGTGTGTGTGTGTGTGTGTGTGTGTGTGTGTGTGTGTGTGTGAAAATGGATGTGTTACATGTACTTGTCTACATGAATATGTGTGTTCCATTGACACAGAATGGCACAGAACAGTTATTAGACACTGAATACGTGTTGTTTGGAAACAGATTTGAGCTGGACCCAGGAGTGAGATTCGGCTTTGGAGTGGAAGGGGAATGGCTGTCTGAGTATGTGCCCAGTACTGATGCTGTCTTCTACTTCACCAAAAATGGAGAAAAAGTAGGTCACTGGGCCATCTTTTCTTTCAGTAGTGTGCAATTCAGTTTGATGCTCCTGTGTGAAATGAGTCCGTGTAATAATTGTTTCAATCGTCTTTGCCTGTGTGCATGTGTGAAAGCATTTGTATATGTGGCAAAGATGAACATTGGAAATTTCTCAGGAGAGGAAAGCAATAGGATCATCAGGTATGGCAAAATCATGATTGTTGTGAGAATCTTTCTAGCCATCCCCTGCAGAAGGATGTCACCAAATCATAATACCCATAAATCTGCTGTTAACATTTTTAGCAATGTTTTCAGCATTACAGAACTGACATTTTCTTAAAGGTTTTCATCACTTAACAACTATTGCTGAATGCACCGATAAAGGACACTATAAATGACATTATTCACAAATATTGCACCAATTTGTAAGTTGTATTCCTTCAAGATAAGGCCATTGGGTGCAGTTTCTACTGAACAGATGTAAGGAGATATGTACTGTGGAGTGTAGAACCAACATAAGCTGTATGTAGGTACATGCTGCTAGATATGGCTGATGAAGGGATGATGAGCTTATGATCATGACTATGGGAATGCATCATAAAATTTTCTGGTTGCCAAATAGAAAGTAGGCACTAATTCTGAGAACACATAATCTGGTTGCATCAACTAAAATAAAATGCCACGTCAGTTACACTGAAATATGACATCATGTTTTCCGCCCCACTTGGTTGGTGATGCATATTTACATGGTTTTGAGTTCAGGAGAGGTCTGTCAAAGCCAGGATGACCCATCCTGAGTGACAGTGGGTTCTATAATCAGGATGGCCCATCCTGAGTGACAGTGGGTTCTATAATCAGGATGACCCGTCCTGAGTGACAGTGGGTTCTATAATCAGGATGGCCCATCCTGAGTGACAGTGGGTTCTATAATCAGAATGGCCCATCCTGAGTGACAGCGGGTTCTATAATCAGGATGACCTGTCCTGAGTGACAGTGGGTTCTATAGTCAGGATGGCCCGTCCTGAGTGACAGTGGGTTCTATAATCAGGATGGCCGGTCCTGAGTGACAGTGGGTGCTAGGAATGGGATGGGAGCAGGAAGGAGAGATGAAGGGGGTATGTGACTGCATTTCATGTGTTGGGGCTAAGAGAGGGGAGAGGAAGGACAGAATGCTGAAGAGAGAAAGCGATGGCAGGGAAGGTGAAGTCAAGGAGAGTTTTGGTGTGGTAGGAGGGGGGTGGGAAGCCGGCTTCAGGTGGCATGGTGTTATAGGCTAAGCACATACTGTAAAGAAGGTGTGAAGGTCAGGGCACTTGGATGAGGGACAGGGTGATGGAAGGTGGAGAGAGGAGTGTGCCAGTGACAGCCATAAAGAGAGAATGGGTTGGGAAAAAATAGAGCACTGCTTCACATGGGTGAAACTTCTTCAGTCTGAGGACGGAATCTGTTTTATGAAATTATTCGAGACGGAATTTTCCGTTTTTTGTAAATCATAAAAAAAAAAAGGTTTTCATAACAGTCTCTAAAATTGCGCAAATTACGTATTGAGTGCGTCTTACCATAAAACGGAAGTGCCGAATCGGAAGTACTCTTTATTTTAGAGAACAAAGAAAAAGCACCATTTGCCGAAATCTAGATTTCGAGTTTGGAGTTCGTTGGAAACCGTGAGAATGTCCTATCTTAAAGAAGGTGATTCAGTTAAGGAGATCAACGCTGGCATCACTAAAAAGTGGCGATGGGCTTGTCTGAACGAAAATAGATGATGAAAAATGACAACATCGTGTTTGGTGTTCGAAAACAAAATAAACCTGGTGTAGTAGTGTTTTGCCGCATGTGCAACTCGGACCTCAAGTATGGATCCAATGGAAAATCTCGGCTAGCAAAATATGCCAGAAGTCCGGACCATATTAAAAGCATGAAGGTAAGGTAAGAATCTCCGTAAAATCTTTTTCAGCAGCCCTCCATCCCCCCCCCCCCCCCCACCACCACCACTTCCCCCCTCTAGTGACACACACACGCACGCACACACACACGCATGATGGATGTAAGGCAGAGAGAGAGACATAAAAGTATGAAAAAAAATTTTAAAGAAAGACAAAGAAAAAATAAAAGAAAAAAATAAATATGAGGGTTAGTTTTTTATGGAAAAAGGATGGGGAAAACTACTAAAGGTTCTATTTCTTCCGTGTAATAAAATGGGTTAGTTTTGGAAGTACAGTGGAAACTCTATTAAGACCTTAGAAAATGCACAGATTTGTGATCGTAACATGAAACATGGATTTTTTTAAAAAGAAGATAGGTAATTTAACAGACAGTTTGATGGAACCGTCACAGAATTTAGAGTCGCTTTAGAGAGGAAGTCTTATTAGGGAAGGTCTAAATAGAGAGGTTTCACTGCACTGTATTTCACACACACACACAAAAAAAAACCACTTCATGTATGGGCAACTGTCATATAAGCAGTAAATATGTGTTTTTCAAACAAGGCCACAGTTCCAAATTTCCTTTCACCAGAGGCCACGAAAACTGTCTGAATTTTTCAAAAAATCAATTTCGGCCGGGGGGGCAAAGCTCCTCCTGGGCTCCCCACCAGGGGCACTGCCCCTGAATCCACCCAGGGGCCTAAGCAGCCCCTGGACCCTGACCTTTCAGATTTTTAATTTTTTCCAGTTTATATCCATGCAAATATAACCCAATGTCAGCATAAGGAGTCACCTGTGACAGTACTGTTCTGTTGTTGCACATTATTCTGTGTTGGTCAGCTCTGTGCTACCACAGAAGGCTGGTAAGTAGAGTTAGAGATGAGAACATGTCAGTGCAGAGCTATTCTAGTGCTACACATTTTTCTTAGTCAGATCTACACCTCTACCGAAGGCTGGTAATTGGAGGTTGAGACAAGTGCATGTTAGTAGGGCGCTGTTCTGATGCCACATGTTCTTTGTATGATCTACACTGCTGCAGAAGTCTGATCGACACTGCTGCAGAAGTCTGATCGACACTGCTGCAGAAGTCTGATCGACACTGCTGCAGAAGTCTGATCGACACTGCTGCAGAAGTCTGATCGACACTGCTGCAGAAGTCTGATCGACACTGCTGCAGAAGTCTGAGAAATTGAGGTAGAAAACAAGAACATGTCAGTGGCGAGGAATTCTGATGTCACACATTCTGTGTAAATTGGAATCCCTGAGAGAAGAGGTTCAGCGTAGACTGCTTGCCACAAAGGGACTCCAAGAAAGGCATAATGCAGATTAGGCACAGCCTTGTTATTCAGATCGTAGATCTGAGATATTTTTGTGTGTATTTGACAGACACTGACTTCTCCAGGTCTGAATTCTCAGACGAACTGGGATCTGAAATGGAATTCCTGCTCTGATGGAAGAGAGCAGCCAAAATACAAGGAGGGTAGCGTCCCTTCAATAAGTGTCTAAGCTCCTTTCAGGGCAGTATGTGGCAGAGGTAACAGTAGAGGCGGTGGAAACATCCCTTTTATTTAAGTCATTATTGTCACCACCCTCAACGTGAAGTAGTTGGCAACTTGTTCACATGACTTGCACCAGACATTCCTGAGAATTGAAAGATTGCCTTGATCCCTGTAGTGGTCATCCTATTCTCCCGACCAGTGTGACTGAGGGTTGCACTTCTGTGTTCATCACCCTCCACTGGATCTCTTCTCATTGGGACACTACTCAGTACAGAGCCTTGCCAGGGCCTTGACCTTTTCCTTCATGTGCTGTGCCTTCCCAGTGCTGGCGTCGGCAGACTCACAGACCAAAACAGGTGGACCAGGATTGAACAGACGTAATTGAACTAAAAAATAATTCCCTCCATGTTGCCTTACTCCAACTCTTACTAGCATTACATGGCTGAGATTTGAGCATATTGAAAAGTAAGTTCAAACATACAGCTTTTGATGCATATTATGACTAAAAAACAATATGAAAGCAATCTTATCAACAAGAGAATTACAGAAAAGATGCATGTTGATCATTACATGCACTGTTATCAGTATGATAAATTAAAGAAATATATGCATATGAAAAGCAAAGCGAGATCAATTTTATATACAGTTTTTGGTAGATATTACAAACAAAAATTGCTGAACAAAATTGGAGGGCACTTAAGCTCAGTGCTAGCATGTGGAGTTTCCTTTTTGTTGCTTGTTTCAAGTCAGTATATTTGAATGTTGGTTTATTTGTTTTAAAGAATGGTTTTACTTGATTTTTTTTTTTCCTTTTTTAAACAGATGATGTATATATATGCAGGTGATAGAAATACATTATTATTCCAGATGTTTATTCTGATTCACAGAACATCTCAGAAAGTCCAAGGATGTTGTAAAAATTGTTTCTAGAATTTTGCATCCAATTTGATTTTCCATAGTACATTACAAAAAAAAAACATCTTAGAATATTCTGTATACTTTGGTTCTGCAGTGCACACAAACTCCCATGCACACGCACATGCACACAAACAACACACACACACACACACACACACACACACACACACACACACACACACACACACACACACACAACATATAACTCACACACACACACACACACACACACACACACACACACACACACCACACACATGCACAAATACACACTTATACATATTACATGAATACCATTCAGTATGAATTATCAGGGATTCAGATGCTTGAAAGAGTAATTTGTTGATTTTGTTGGAGTTGAGTGAGCATGTGTTGATTGTGAGACATATGAAGATAAAGTGTCAGTATTTTGCTGAGTGCAAAGACTTTAAACTTGTTAATGAGTAGACTTTTCCTCTGTCTAGACATAATCCAGCTAGAGACTGAAACACTTTCTTGTCATTTACCACAGGTAGTGTTCAATGTCATGTCCACATTTACCTCAGTTAGTGCTCAATGTCATGTCCACTGATGTGTCTTTGAAGAACAAGGGCTTGGGTTTTCAGTGCAACATTTAGTTTGAAGAGAACAAAGGAAACTTAATAGGAAATTGTTATTTTTGTCCTATTTTTATGGGTTGTAATCAT
>JADBJO010006373.1:133877-135650 GCA_016801955.1 Conus betulinus | reverse complement strand
TCTCTTTCTTATTTCAGGACGTATGAACCGATTCTGGAATTTAAAATAACCATAGTTTTTTGTTTTTTTAGTGTACACGTATAAAGATAAACATTTTTCACATGCGGATTATAGAGATCTTTTAGTAGTGGAAATATTTTAAACAAAATTCTGTGCTGGGTATTCCGAACGATTATGTTTAAATAGAAAATGTGTGAATCAATAACTTTGAGTCTGACTCTTCAACGTGGTGACAGCCGATATGGCCTATTCGGTGGGCTGGGCTTTAAGCAACATTAACCTGGTTCATGCAGAACAAGCCAACGCACCAATATAAAGGGAACAAGGAAACAATCGAGTAATTTCTTCACACAGAACGCGGACAAGCCACATCGACAGCTATTCTGCAATAACTCAAAGCTTTAGCACATGCCATCACTCGGTCCTTTACTGGACGGTTTTGTACGCTTCTCTCTCTCTGTCTTACTGTATGTCCCTGTGTCTCTCTTTCCTCCTTGTCCTGTATGTCAGCTGGGAGAACGCCACTCGGCGTTCAAGAATGAGGGAGGTGGTGGCTCATCTAAGTGAGCATGGAAAGAATAGTAGAGACCTATGCCTGAACACCCCCCCCCCCCCCCCCCCCGTCTGCCCCCCTCCTTCCGCCTTACCGACAACTCTCACCTCCTGTGCCCAAAACCTCGATTTCGATTATATTCTACCAATTTTTCCCCTGGACGAAATGATCCGCTGTTAGATTTGATATTGAGATGTAAAGTCATTCTTTCTTGTTTCTAACATTGTGAGAACATTTTCTTCCAAATATACCACAGCTACCAAATCAACTCACTCCAGAAAAAAATACATCATACATACAAGAGTATATATATATATAATATATATATATAATATAGAGAGAGAGAGAGAGAGAGAGAACTTTAACCCTGGCATTGAATCTTCTGCCCCCCCTTGTGTCACCGCGACCTCCGGAAGAGATCTGATTGGTTCCAATCGTTGTTTTTGTGGGGTGGGTGTTGTTTTTGTGGCTCTGGATTCAGAGTGTGTTAATTTCAGGGTTCCCTTTGAGGTGTGTGATTGAAACGAGGAAAGAATCATAAGGATGAGAGAGAGAGATAGAGAGAGAGAGAGAGAGAGAGAGGGTGAACTGCATAAACGAACACAATGATTTTCCACCAGTGCTTGTGAATTATCATGATCATTATTGTCCTGGAAGGAGAATGAGGAAATATCGGAGGCAAACCTCCCCCCCCAAAAAAAAAACAACCAAAACAAAACAAACAAAAAAATACCCCAAGCGTTCACAGTTCAGTTTTGTCATTTTATTACTCTAAGCTCAACTGAACACTAGTAATTATAAAGGAAGTAAAAAAAAAAAACAAAAAACAAAACTACTCCAATTTTCAAAACCTGTCTCGTCACAGATCTGTCTTCATCACGAAGCACAGAAAAAAAGTAAAGTATATTTCAGTGATGGGATTTAAAGATATTTCCAAGCCCAGTGACCTGCAGTTTGCTCAGGTAGTCTGTTAATCCTCGGTCAAGTCTGTTTGGCAGTCTTCGGACTTCACAATAGTTTTTTTCAGAACAAGAGGACTGATGTTAGGATAGCTTGATAGATTTTGTTACCACAACCTAGTAGAGCACACAGTGCCTTTTCAGGGCTTTCACACTCACACGGGAGAAAGGTCACGTTGTGAAAAAGGTCACATCGTGAAAAAGGTCACATTGGGAAAAAGGTCACATTTGGGAAAAAGGTCACATTGGGAAAAAAGGTCA
>JADBJO010006373.1:116377-118877 GCA_016801955.1 Conus betulinus | reverse complement strand
GTTTACACAGCGGTGAATGGCGGGTGATTTCAGTCGAAAAGGCAGCAGGGGTGGGATTGGGGGGGGGGGGGGGGGGGGGGGGGGTGAACTTCACATAGCACACAACGCGAGCAGGGAAGAACGGCTTTGTGTTGTTTCAGAGGCAACTCTGTGATGCAAAATGATCAACGTATATCAGCACGTATCAGAGACTGAACAGAAGAACAAATCGTCAGCTTTTAGTTTATTTATTTTAACTTTCAGTGTAAGTAATCCTAAAATCCACGGCGTGTTCCGCTTTTTTTGAAAATAAATCAAACTTGCTCTGGTTTTAAAGGCTATTTAGCATTCAAAGAGTCGCAACTGTCTGATACTGATCTATGTCGACAGGAAGAATATAGTAGCTTACTTGCTTATCTCGCTTGATATGCTAGTGATGTCTTTCTTTTTTTTTTTTTTATCAAACACCTAGAGACGAAAACGAAAAGGGGAAAACAAGAAGAAAAAAAAGTAACTGGCACACAGCAGAAATTGACTATTGTTATTGTTTACAAACGCTTTCATAACTCTTTTAATTTCAGTTACTGCCGTATCTCATGAACTGTTTTTCTGACTACGCACAGCGGCTTCTTAAGAACACGGCCGGTAAATGATATATTACCTTTGTTTATCTTAAGAACACAGCCGGTAAGTGATAAACTACCTTTGTTTATCTTAAGAACACAGCCGGTAAGTGACATACTACCTTTGTTTATCTTAATAACACAGCCAGTAAGTGATATACTACCTTTGTTTATCTTTTAAGAACACAGCCGGTAAGTGATATACTACCTTTGTTTATCTTAAGAACATAGCCGGTAAGTGATATACTATCTTTGTTTATCTTAAGAACACACCCGGTAAGTGACATACTACCTTTGTTTATCTTAAGAACACAGCCGGTAAGTGATATACTACCTTTGTTTATCTTAAGAACACGGCCGGTAAATGATATACTACCTTTGTTTATCTTAAGAACACAGCCGGTAAGTGATATACTACCTTTGTTTATCTTAAGAACACAGCCGGTACCAGTGATATACTACCTTTGTTTATCTTAAGAACACAGCCGGTTAGTGATATACTACCTTTGTTTATCCAGTTTCATTCGTAACGTCGAAAAAGTGAAGATATTGTTTCTAATGCCGATATTCAACCTATTTTGTTTTTCCATTTTCTTTCGTAACGTGGAAAAAGTGAAGATATTGCTTCCAATGCCGACATTCAACCTAAGAGTTTAGACCTCAGACCCAGCGACAGTTACACCAGACAGAACTACGTGCAATGAATATTGATGTAAACACCGTTATGTAATATGAACAGTAAACCGGGTAAGTTAACATACGATCAATATTCGCACAGACTCTTTACAATAAGTGAGTAAATAAGCCAGATAGATTTACATACAATAAATACTCACTCCATGTGAGTGTACAGATAAATGAGAAAGATTTGGATATAACGAACATAGGCAAATATCCGTTAAATGGCTGTACTGATAAAGCAGATAGGTCCACGTGCCATGAATATTGGCACAGACATGTTATACGTTAGTACAGACAGCAAGCAGGTCTGCACACAATGAGTGTCTGCACAGACAGACACAGATACTTGGCAGATCACCCAGATATGTCTACAAGCAATGACTTTGGACACAGACACGTTCGGAGACTATAGAGCTAACCCAGAAAGATATACAAGCAATGAATATCGACGCAGATACACTAACCTTTTCTCCAGGAGTCGCCAAAAATGCTGCGTTCTCTATCGTCCGTGTGGGTGCGTATGCACTTGTTTCATTGTCATGAAGCACACATTTCTGAATGAAGTGGCTGTGCACACACTCACTTTTCTGTTTTAGGAACATTGCAGAGAATTCGTTTCTGTGATAGCTAGAGTGTGCGTACACTTATAAACGTGTTCATGGGAATGTTTCCGATTACAAAAAAAAAAAAAAAAAATGGCGTACTCACATTCACATCATAGCAAAAGGCTCAAAGTTCGTTTTGTTTGTGTGATTATTTTGTTATTAAACAAACGACTTATTTTTGGACAGAGGTTTGGAGTTTGGATGATAATAAAATCATAACACCTCCGCCAAGAAGAACGATAACATTGCAAGTTCTGGTGGTTTGGGGTGCAGGGTCACTCACGGCCTATAGAACAAAGGATAAGTGACTGTACAGATGAAATAGTGAAGCCGGCATGTATTGCAAACAGCAAAGACACGGGATGTGACTGTAAAGATAATTCACGGTTTCTTCTTTTGCTGTGAGTGTGACGTTTACAATACAGGTCTTATGAAAAGTTGCGTCGATTCAAGTCTGCATGACAATTCTCTCTCTTTTCAATGTTTTTTTTGTTTGTTTTGTTCGTTCGTTTGATTGATTTTTTTTTGTTGAGAGAGAGAGAGAGAGAGAGAGAGAGAGAGAGAGAGAGAGAGAGAGAGAGAGAGAGCACGCAAGTGCGCATGCAGGTTAAC
>JADBJO010006373.1:81377-111377 GCA_016801955.1 Conus betulinus | reverse complement strand
TCTCTGTTTTCTCTCTGTCAGTCTGTCTCTTTCTTTGTCTCTGACATTTGTCTCTGCATCTTTGGAACTCTGTAAACGAGTCACAAAAGTGCCAGACAGACTGGCAGTTGAAAAAAAAAAAACAAACAAACCCAGCATGCATGGCAAGCCATATGATGCTGACAATTATCACCCAAAATGATCCGATAATTTGGGCACACCACAGCAACAGAATCATGTTCAGTCAGTCGTCTCCGCCTTTTTTTCAATCTCTACCCTTTGACGAACCCCTCCAACTCCCTCTCCCTAAACCATCCCACTTCCCACACAGGGTCATTTGTGTGGACACAAGTGAAAACAACATGAGCACCCATCGCCCTGAAGCTGTGAAAACAACATGAGCACCCGCGCCCTGGAGCTGTGAAAATAACATGAGCACCCGTCGCCCTGGAGCAGTGAAAACAACGTGAGCACCCGTCGCCCTGGAGCAGTGAAAACAATATGGACACCAGTCGCCCTGGAGCAGTGAAAACAACATGGACACCAGTCGCCCTGGAGCAGTGAAAACAATATGGACACCGGTCGCTCTGGAGCAGTGGAAACAATATGTACACCAGTCGCTCTGGAGTGGTGAAAACAATTTGGGACACCAGTCGCTCTGGAGCGGTGAAAACAATATGTACACCAGTCGCTCTGGAGCAGTGAAACAATATGGGCAACCAGTCGCTCTGGAGCGGTGAAAAAACAATATGGGCACCAGTCGCTCTGGAGCGGTGAAAACATATGGGCACCAGTCGCTCTGGAGCAGCGGTAAGTGCTGCAGATTTGCAGACTGAGAGGTTGTTTGTTTTATCTCCAGCAAGAAGTCAGCTTCGGTCGATTCAGAATTAAATGCACATTAGGCTCAAATGGGAAGACTGAAACCCCAGAATGGACATTCATCGGCATAATTGCCAGGTCTCGTGGGTGCTGATTTTATTTTTCTGTCCAAAGCAGCAGGTGTCTGTGTCTCTTAGGGTCTAGCTGACGCTGGGGTATGTTATGAAAGGAAGCGTAGATTAGGCTACACCTCGGTCATGTAGCCTCTAACAAAAATGAGTATTCATAGCATTGTCAGTTTTCAGTCTCTACCTTCACCACCTCAACCCCCCCCCCCCCCCCCTCCTCTCCTCTCTCAAACTTATTCCTCCCTTTGTCAGGCTTACGTTTGATGTAAACGGAAACAGTGTCGCTCTGTCAGGCTTACGTTTAATGTGAACGGAAACAGTGTCGCTCTGTCAGGCTTACGTTTAATGTGAACGGAAACAGTGTCGGTCTGTCAGGCTTACGTTTGATGTGAACGGAAACGGTAACGGTCTGTCAGGCTTACGTTTGTGTAAACGGAAACGGTAACGGTTTCAGGCTTACGTTTGATGTAACGGAAACGGTAACGGTCTGTCAGGCTTACGTTTGATGTAAACGGAAACAATGTCGGTCTGTCAGGCTTACGTTTGATGTAAACGGAAACAATGTCGGTCTGACAGGCTTACATTTGATGTAAACGGAAACAATGTCGGTCTGTCATGACTTACGTTTGATGTAAACGGAAACGTAACGGTCTGTCAGGTCTGTCAGGCTTACGTTGATGTAAACGGAAACAATGTCGGTCTGTCAGGCTTACGTTTGATGTGAACGGAAACAATGTCGGTCTGTCAGGCTTTACGTTTGATGTGAACGGAAACAATGTCGGTCTGTCAGGCTTACGTTTGATGTAAACGGAAACAATGTCGGTCTGTCAGGCTTACGTTTGATGTAAACGGAAACAATGTCGGTCTGTCAGGCTTACGTTTGATGTAAACGTAAACAATGTCGGTCTGTCAGGCTTACGTTTTGATGTGAACGGAAACAATGTCGGTCTGACAGGCTTACGTTTGATGTAAACGGGAAACAATGTCGGTCTGTCAGGCTTACGTTGAAAACGGAAACAATGTCGGTCTGTCAGGCTTACGTTTGATGTAAACGGAAAAACAATGTCGGTCTGTCAGGCTTACGTTTGATGTAAACGGAAACAATGTCGGTCTGACAGGCTTACGTGATGTAAACGGAAACGTTTGAATGTCGGTGTCGGTGATGACAGGCTTACGTTTGATGTAAACGGAAACAATGTCGGTCTGACAGGCTTACGTTTGATGTGAACGGAAACAATGTCGGTCTGTCAGGCTTACGTTTGATGTGAACGGAAACAATGTCGGTCTGTCAGGCTTACGTTGTAAACGGAAACAATTGATGTACGTTTGATGTGAACGGAAACAATGTCGGTCTGTCAGGCTTACGTTTGATGTGAACGGAAACAATGTCGGTCTGTCAGGCTTACGTTTGATGTGAACGGAAAACAATGTCGGTCTGTCAGGCTTACGTTTGATGTGAACGGAAAAACAATGTCGGTCTGTCAGGGCTTACGTTTGATGTAAACGGAAACAATGTCGGTCTGTCAGGCTTACGTTTGATGTGAACGGAAACAATGTCGGTCTGTCAGGCTTACGTTGAACGGAAACAATGTCGGTCTGTCAGAACTTACGTTTGAAAACGGAAACGTTGATGATGTAAACGGAAACAATGTCGGTCTGTCAGGCTTACGTTTGATGTGAACGGAAACAATGTCGGTCTGTCAGGCTTACGTTTGATGTGAACGGAAACAATGTCGGTCTGTCAGGCTTACGTTTGATGTGAACGGAAACAATGTCGGTCTGTCAGGCTTACGTTTGATGTGAACGGAAACAATGTCGGTCTGTCAGGCTTACGTTTGATGTGAACGGAAACATCGGTCTGTCAGGCTTACGTTTGATGTGAACGGAAACAGTGTCGGTCTGTCAGGCTTACGTTTGATGTGAACGGAAACAGTGTCGGTCTGTCAGGCTTACGTTTGATGTGTGAAAACGGAAACAATGTCGGTCTGTCAGGCTTACGTTTGCTTAAACGGAAACAATGTCGGTCTGTGATGTAAACGGAAACAATGTCGGTCTGTCAGGCTTACGTTTGATGTGAACGGAAACAGAGATAGAAGCGTGGAGCTTGAACTCACTCACCTCTGCTTCAGAACCTGAAAGAGGTTTTACCATGGTCCGAGGCGGCCACTAAGAAGAAGAAACAGTTTTGTGCTCTTTGCATACAGGCCACGCCTCTTACACCCATTCTTATCCTTTAAAAGGTGAAGAAAGCTCCGTGGTGTATTCCATGTCGTGTACCACACACAATGAAACGTATCCTTTTAGAGTGTTGGGACTTGCATGATGTGAGACATAAACACTTTATACAGCAGACTCCATGCAAACCTTATGTAGAGATGCCCCACCTGGTGTGATCTTTGAATTTCTGAGGGAGATTAACATTTTTCATCCAATCTAAGATTTTATGGGGGGGAAGTTTCTTTCAACAAAAATTTCCGGTGTTTTTTTGGAAAGGTGTGTTTTTTAAGAGTTGTGTGAATGAGTTTTTTTTTTTTTTGTTTTTTTTTGGTTTTGTAAATGACTTGTGTGTTGAATTCAACGAAGTGAAAGCCCTGATATGACCCTTTACGGTCGGCTGGGCTATAAGTAACATTACCATTATCATTATGTCTACTTCAGAGAAGATGCCAAACTCCTTCCTTCCCTTCCATCCCCACACTCACCCTGGTCGCGCGACCTACCCATGCCGGCCCAGTGTCTCTACCCGCACTTGTTTCACGCGTGCTGCCACCCCCCTACAACCTCAGTGATCGTCGTGGATGAAAGTCACATCCTGAAGTCCTCTCACTCCCTGAGAGGGGCCAGTAGTAAACTGGTCAGAGAGTTTTGTCAGTGCAGCTGATGGTCAGGAGTTCGAATCTCTCGTGAGGATCGGAATTTTAAAGCTTGAAGACCACAGTTGTCCATCCAGCGATAATAAATGAAGTACCTGATTGATTCCAGGGAAGGTTGTAGACCGCATCTGTCTATCCAGTGATAAATGAAGTACCTGATTCATTCCAGGGAATGTTGAAGACGACATCTGTCCATCCAGTGATAAATGAAGTACCTGATTCATTCCAGGGAATGTTGAAGACCGCATCTGTCATCCAGTGATAAATGAAGTACCTGATTCATCCCAGGGAATGTTGAAGACGACATCTGTGTCCATCCAGCGATAAATGAAGTACTTGATTCATTCCAGGGAATGTTGAAGACGATATCTGTCCATCCAGCGATAAATGAATAACCTGATTCATTCCAGGGAATGTTGAAGACGACATCTGTCCATCCAGCGATAAATGAAGTACTGATTCATTCCAGGAAATGTTGAAGGCGGCGGAAAGAGAGGGACAGGCTTTGCACTCCATCATTCAGTGCCCCAGAGATGGTGGACATCTGACAGTTCATTGTCCTGGTGGTCATTAGGTTATAAGACAACAACAGCAACAGCAGCAGCAACAACAACAAAAAAAACAACAAGAACACACACACATACAAAACACCACACATACACCCATCCCTCCAGGCACACACACACACACACACACACACACACACACACACACACACACACACACACACACACACGCATACATACATACACACACACGCGCACACATCCATCCACACACACACACACACACACACACACACACACACACACACACACACTGTTCAGTGTTTTTAATATATGTAAACGCCAGCAGCGAAACGAGGTTGACTATCTTGTAATCCTGCCCTGGCTTAGCCTTGCCATGTGGTTGCATTTAAAATGCCGCTGACACGACTTTCTGGCACCAAACGGATCCACTGCTTGTGTGCCCACTATGCTAGTGAGTTGCACTATTCAATTTCTAAAAGCTCCGACGAAAATGGTGGATTTGTATAAGGAGCAACAACGACGAGACACAGACACAGACACGGACAAACACAGACAGAATAAGCTTTACATCTATCTATCTATCTATCTATATCTATCTATCTATCTATCTATCTATCTATCTATCTCCATACATGCATGCATGCATGCATACAGACATACAATTTAGCATGCACACGCACACACCTAAATGCATGTATCCATCCACCCATACATACGTGTACATGTACATGCACATACATGCACATACATACATACATACATACATACATACATACATACATTCTTGCATATAAATATATACTCGAACATTCTGGAACTTGATGGGATGCACACTCCCAGAAACCCAAATGGTAGCTGAAACACACAAATAGCTCGTAGAGCTCTCCCTCTTTTTCCGTTAAAAAAAGAATTTCCTGATAACATGCGCATGCCAGTGTCAGTGAAAGTATTCCTGTCCAGATCTCCTTCACGTCTTTCTCTCCTTCATGTCATTAGAACCAGTACCGAGACTCTCCTTCAAGACCCTTGACACCAGGTAGTGAATGACTTACACTGACCTCGTTCAGTTCTTTTCCCCCTCTACTTTCTCTCGGTTAGTGTGCTAATTTGATTGGTCAAAGGGGCCTCGTGGACCGCGTCAGCCATCAATCAGTGAACAGATGGTAGGGAGAGGAATCAAGCGCAATGACAGGGGCCATCAACGGAGAGATTAGAGGGGAAAAGGCGTCATGAAATATTCAGGCAGGTCTTAACGTCCGGGTGGCAGTGTTTGCTGAGAGGGGTAGGAGTGGGGGTGTAAGCGCCCCACTGCAAGTGGACTAAGGGTGTCTTTGCCTACCCCCCCCCCCCCCCCCCCCCCCCCCCCCCCCCCCCCCCCCCCCCCCCCCCCCCCCCCCCCCCCCCCCCCCCTGCCTTTCAGTTCCCCACACCGAGCCCCATCCCGCACATGTCCCCCCCATTTCTTGACTGCTGTCTCATGATCTTTCTGTCTTTTTCCTGTTTTTGTGTTCTTTCAAGTTCTCTTCCCCACCATCCACCCCGTTCTGCCTCCCACCCCCTTTCTCTCTCTCTCTCTCTCTCTCTCTCTCTCTCTCTCTCTCCTCTCTCTCTCCTGCAAAAAAAGCACACATACGCAGACACACACAAAGACACACAGACGCATACAGAGACAAACAGATGCAGGCATACACAGACACACACAGACAAATAAACACACACACACACACACACACACACACACACACACACACACACACACACACTCCTCCTCCTCCTCTCCCTTTCTCCTCCTTCTCCTTCATATTCTTCTTGTTCTTCTTGTCCGTGTACTTCTTGTTCTTTTTCTTATTCTGGTTCTTATTGTTCTTGTTTATCTTGTTGTTCTTGTTCTTGCTGTTGCTCTTGTTCTTGTTCTTGTTTCTTTGACTTTGTTCTTTTCGTTACAAAACGAGGTGACTGAGGTCGGAACATGAAGCACAATTTAAAGGTAAAGAGGTTAGCTACCACCACAGATACGGACAGACTGACAGATTACAGGACAATAGTCTCTTCGCTTTCTAAGTCCTGTAGTCTGTTTGTCTGTATCTGTGCCGGTAACTAACCCTTTTTGAAAAAAAGTTTGCTTGTTGTTGTTGTTGTTGTTTCTTCTTCTTCTTCTTCTTCTTCTCCTCCTCTTCTTCTCCTCCTCCTCCTCCTCCTCCTCCTCCTCCTCCTCCTCCTCCTCCTCCTTCTTCTTCTTCTTCTTCTTCTTCTTCTTCTTCTTCTTCTTCTTCTCTCTCCTCTCCTCCTTCTCCTTCTTCTCCTCTCTTCTCCTCTCTTCCCCTCCCCCCTCTCCTCCTCCTTCTTCTTCTTCTTCTTCTTCTTCGTTACTGAATCACTTTCTCTCACTGACCAGAAATCTACTCAACCAGCTTTAAAAGTAGTCAAGAAGAAAAGGAGACGTTGAACCTCTGAAGTAGGATTAAAAAAAGTTCTGAAGTTAACTTGCAGGATGATTACCTTCAATCACTAAAGCCAAACTTGCAGAGTAACAATTTCACGGGCAGTAGTAGCAGCAGCAGCAGCAGCAACAGCAGCAGCAGCAGCAGCAGCAGCAGCAGCAGCAGCAGCAGCAACAGCAGCGGCAGCAGCAGCAGCAGCACTCCATGCGGCAGTTCAGAGGAAAGGCTAATTGTTTCCTTAATCGTGTTCAAAGCTACGAGACAACTGAAACGATAGGCAACAGTCAGACGCATGAAACAGTGTACATAAATGGCAAAGTTCCCAGAGCAGATTGACGGATGAGGTAAGCATTTGATGCCACAGCCGGCTGAGAGCCAAAGCCGGCTGTGTGTGTGTGTGTGTGTGTGTGTGTGTGTGTGTGTGTGTGTGTGTGTGTGTGTGTGTGTGTGAGTGTGTGTGTGTGTGTGTGTGTGTGTGTGTGTGTGTGTGTGTGTGTGTGTGTGTGTGTGTGTGTGTGTATGCTTGTGTGCGTGTGTTTGTTTCGAAGCGTCAGCTTCATAAAACAAATCACCACAAGTCTCTGAGACACTCAGATTTACCAGTATATAAATTTTGCCTGATTGTGTGTTTTTATGGGATGAAGTAGGGTTTCAATTCCCTTCAAACCCACTGCACATAATCATGATGTATGCCTTCCGAAAAAAAAAAATAAAGGTGAAGTGAATGACACGATAATCTGTACACAGCTGTGAATAGCTGTCCAGACTTGTGTGTAGCAGATGACCAATGGTATCATACGTGTTCATGCAAACCATCTTCACTGTGTTTGAGGTTTTCAATCAGTTTTTTTTTTTTCTCTTTTGGTGTCACACACTTTCTCCACAACGATCGTAAACTCTTAGCTCTGGAAAACCTTTTTTAAACATCAACTAAGCAGTCAGTTCTTTCCCAAGAATCCTGTTCTTCCATCTGTCCCTTAACTTTCCGGGCAAGGCAGCTAGTTGAGGCGCAATGTTGAGGCGCCACACGGTCACTCAATGAGATCATTCCATTGCCATATCACCGACTTGACCTCAAGCAGCTAGAGTTATGGGCCTGCAATGAACTGGGCGGATGTCCGGCAGTCTCCCATCAACCCTTCCCATCATCACTCAACACATATGGCGGGCACGTGAGGAGACTGGAAATAAACCCTTCAACAGATCGATGTCAAAAGATCTGTCCTTGCGTGGCTTAGAAGAAGTGATAAGATGAGAGGGAAAAGAGTTTTTGAAAGGAGAGCTGAGATGGCTGAGTGGGGCACTGGGTGAAGGGGTTTTCTGATGAAGACACAGATCCTCTGAATCTGAACAGGAAACCATTCACTTGCAGGGATCGGCTACAAGAAATATCCCTGATTTTTTTTTTTTTTCTGTTATGATTTCCTGTGTCTTATTTTGGCTTTATCACACCATACATATTCTTGTGGAGAGGATTAGTTTCATTACACAGATCAAAGAAGGACTGGCCCTGTAGAAAAGAATACCTATAAAGTCTCAGCTCATAGGCTACTCCATTTATGACGTGGAAGCAAGGGAGGGAATACATTTACAAGGTGTTTGGGTACGGGTGTGTCGTCTCTATATAAAGGAAAAGAAAGGAAAATGATGATTGTCTCCTCTGCCGATTACGTGGTGAGGAAAGGAATGAATTAGGATTGGTTCCACAGCCGTCTGGCGAAACGTAATCAGCAGATTTGTATTCCGATAGCGAGAGAACAAGTTGTGATTTTCAGACGTGTGTGCTTGGAAGTGTTGGAAGGTTTAGAGGGAGTGGTGCAGGATTTAGAGGGAGAGTCTCTTGGTGTCTGTTTTGTCTCCAAATCGTTTTACTGACTTCTTCTTCTTCTTCTTCTTCTTCTTCTGTTTCCTCATTGGTTGACCTGTGTAAACAAAACAACTACACATACTTAAATTCGGTTGCCTGTGTATTTGTGCAATGTGCTATTTTGAACCATTGTAAAATTTACGCTGGCACTTTCTCAGAAATCACAAGCGATGAAAGTTGTCAGAATGGTAAAAATCTGTTACGATTTTCTCAGCTATTTCGTGCGTACTGAATCTTAACAGCCTTGAATCTGCGATGAATTACACACCAATCTTTTCAATATAACAAGACTGATAGACTGATATTTTCTTTGATCAAAGGTTACTCACGTACAGTTATCATTTACTTATGCACGGATAAAAACATGTCAAATGATATCATTTGCAAGTAAACACACACACACACACACACACACACACACACACACACACACACACACACACACACACACACGCACCTGCTTACCTAGCAACTACCCACCTACCTACCTTCATACCGTCTACTTAGACATCTGCCACATTATCTACCAGCAGACACACTTACCTACACATATACCTTCCCACCTACTCACAGACTTAATTATCTCTCTCTTCCTACCTGACTACAGCCTACCAAGATACATACCTAATTGCCTACCTACCTATTTAGCTACCTACTTATGAACAAAGGTAAATACGTACGTACGTACATATATAAGTTTGTTGTTTTTTTCTGTTAAAAAAAGTAATTGCTGATAACGCGCATACCACAGTAAAAAAAAAAAATTCCTGCCCTGATTACTGTTTTTCTCCTGTTCTTGTCAGTCAATAGATCCAGTCTTGAGACTTTCCCCAAGTCGTCTGGCACCAAGAAGCGAATGTTACTCTGACCCTGTTTAGATTTTTGTCCCCCCTCTACCTCTATTCAGTTAGAGCACTAATTTGATTGGCCAAAGGGGCTTCGTGGACCGCGTCAGCCACCAATCAGTGAACAGATGGTAGAGAGGGAGAGCGATCCGGAGCAGTGAGAGCAGCCAATCGAAGGAGAGATTAGAGGGGGAAGGCGTCATGAAATTTTCAGCCGGTCCCTGAGGTCTGGGTGGCAGTGTTTGCTGAGGGGAAGTGGGAGAGCACCAACTCCTACAGACTAAAGGTGTGTTGGCCCACACCCCAATGCCAGTTCCCCTAACTCCCCTTTCTCCTATCCTGCCTGCTTCCCATTCCTTGACTGCCGTCTCATTCTACTTCGGTCTTTTTCTCTTATTGTTCTTTTCCTCTTTCCTCCGAGCCATCCATCCTGTTCCCATCCCATCCACAACCCCCCCTCCTCTTTCTCTCTCTCTCTCTTCAAACGTGTGTGCACGTGCGCACACACACACACACGCACACACACACACACGTACACACACACACACACACACACACACACACACACACACACACACACACACACACACACACACACACACACACACACGCATATATATATATATATATATATATATGCACACACACACACATATACATATATCTATCTATTTTATCTATATATATGAGAGAGAGAGAGAGAGAGAGAGAGAGAGAGAGAGAGAGAGAGAGAGAGAGAGAGAGATTGTGCGTGCGTGCGTGCGTGCGTGTGGTGCGTGCACGCGCGCGCGCGCGCGCCTGTGTGTGTGTGTATGTGTAACCTTAGACCATATGACAGGCTAAATCGTTTGCTCTCTACACTTTCTTGGGTGATATATTTAAGTGTTCACCTGTCGTTCCCCTAAAACCCTCAGCTCTCCGTCGATCGAAATGGAATCCACTTTCTCTGAGATGTAGCTCATGAAACCAGTTATTACACTTAAACACATATTGCAGCAAACGATCTCAAGGCAGGAGTTGGGCAGCGCCAGAAAGTCTCACAGATGAATGCTGGTTGTGCGGTCCACAATCTACGATAATAATCAGAATTCCACTCTTCTTCTTCTTCTTCTCTTCTTCTTCTTCTTCTTCTTCTTCTTCTCCTCCTCCTCCTTTCTTTTCTTTTTTTTGTTCTTCCTACCCCTCCTGCTCCTCATTTCGTCGTCCTCCTCCTCCTGCTTGTCGTCGTCCTCGTCCTCTTCTCCTCTCCTCCTCCTCCATCATCATCACAGTCTTCTTCTATGTCATCATCATCACCATCATCGTCGTCGTTATCATCATCATCATCATCATCATCATCATCATCATCATCATCATCATCATCATCATCATCTCCTCCTCTTCCATCCCGCTCCTCCTGCTCGTTCTTCATCTTTCCCTTTTCTTTTTCTCCTTCGTCATTGTGTACTTCCTAGTCTTCCTCCTCCTCTATGGCTGACCAGTCAGATATCCATCCAAGGTCCACATCTTCCCAACAATTTCCTTCAGCAGTAATCCAGAAAGGGAGGCAGTGAACCTCTGATGTTGGAAAAAAAAGTTTCGAAGTTAACTTGCCAGATGATTAATTCATAGTACTGCAGCTGAACCATTCGGGTTTGACAAGAGTATCATTTTTATGAGCAGCCGCAGCAGGAACAGCAGCAGGAGCATCCCCACCACCACCATCACTACCACCACCAGCGGCACCAACAGCATGATTAGCAGGAGCAGAAGCAGCAGCAGCAACAGCAACAGCATCATCCCCACTACCACCATGACTACCACCACCAGCGGCACCAACAGCATGATTAGCAGGAGCAGAAGCAGCAGCAGCAGCAACAGCAACAGCATCATCCCCACCACCACTATGACTACCACCACCAGCGGCACCAACAGCGTAGTTAGCAGGAGCAGAAGCAGCAGCAGCGGAAACCCATCCAGTGATTCGTCGAGGAAGATGATTTTTTTCCCTCATTGTGGTATGACTAGTCAGGTTACTGAAAGACAGAAAACAGATACAGGAAACTATGTAGAGACATAACAACATTCGCAGACCACACTGACTGACGATGTCAGCAATGGCTGCTATGGTTTGCTGGGAATCAAACAAAACACATTGGACATCACATCTTCTTCCAGATCTAGTCTTTTTTCTTCATTCTCTTTTTTCTTTTTCTTCTTCTTCTTCTTCTTCTTCTTCTTCTTCTTTCTTATTTTTTTTTTATTTTTTTTTAAAGATAAAACTGTGATCATGAAAAAAAAGAAGAAAAAAATGACAGCAATCGAAAGCTATGACACTCTCTCCTGTCTTCGCTTCTCGTTTCGCTTTGTTCTTTCCGTCTCCTCTCATCCATGGTCTGTTCTCTTTTCTCCTTGTCTCTTTTTATTTCATTCCGCTAGTATTCATTGCAATCATTTCTGCCCAACAGAACTTTTGAAACGAAGTTGAGAACCACACACATCTGTATGTAACACACAAAGATAGCACTTTCACTTCTCGCTCCTGTGGTGCTATGATGACTGAGTGGGCAGAGGAATTGGATGGGAGAGGTGAAGGTGGGGGGTATAGAGGTATGGATGTGGGGGGGGGTGGAAGATGGGGGGGGGGGGGGGGGGGGGGGGGAAAGCAGGAGGTTATGGGAAGAGAGCAGGGCGGCATGAGGGGGCTGGATTGGAAGGTTTATCAAAAGGTCACCAGACTTAATTCTCATTTCTGATACTTAAGCACGCAATAAACTGTGTTAAGAGTGTAGTTCTGACGCCAATATCGTCACCCAAGAGATGATGTTTTCAACTACGTATGTTTGTTTGTCTGTCTGTCAACAACATTATGTAAAAAACTAAGGACCCCTATTTTAATTAAACTTGGTGAGGAAAATAGAACGTGTGTGAAGGACAATGCCTTTACTCTGAGGTGTGGATCTGCGAAGAAGACACACAGGATCTGTGCGATTGTGTTGGAAGTCTGTGTTCTCCCAATCGCCTGTCTCGTCATCATTGCTGTCGTCATTAGTGAGAAAAATATAGTGAGGGGAACACACTTTGCCAGTCTTGCTGAGACAATCACTGCTAATAGACATCGATAGGAATTGTGGAGCCACATAATTCTGTCTGCTGGTGAAACCGATAAAACGAGTCTTGATCTACTGGTGTTTTTTTTCAGGCAGAAAAAAACAACCAGCTGGGATCGAAAGATGTGTATCACTTAGGGGAAGAAAGTCGACCCTAGATGGACGTAAACGAATGGTTTCTGCTGCCCCAAAGACCGAATTCAACCATTCTGGTATGCTAGAGTAGAGGGTTTAGCGCCCTGTCTTTTATCCCATCTTCCTAATTACCACCCCCCCCCTATCTCCCCACTTCCCCTTCACAAAATCCTGTAGCGATTATTTAGTTTCGTTATTGTTTCTTTCGTGGCTCTGCCTGAACAATGCCAGTGAGTCAAGGCTCATAACTTCAGTGTTTGTTGTGTTCAGCAACAGGCGCAGAATTCCGATATCTATTTTCATGTTTTGATTTCCCCTTGTAATGATTATGCTCTCAGACTTCATTACCTTTTCAAACAGTCTGTCACAATCATTGCGTTGGCTGTGCTTATGGCTACCCAAACGACTTCCCTTTGCTTCTTTCTGGACCCTCAAGAACAGGCTAAAATGTTTGGTTTTATTCTGATGAGTAATTCCTTATCTTTTCTGTAACTGGTTTCTTTGCGTCAGTTTCCTCACATTTCTGTTCTGCTTCTTGAGAATCTGTTGATCTGAAATTGTCTCCCTGTGGTGGTGAAAAAGTACCACAGAATTATAGTTGTGCTCCATGTTACATAGCATGGGTGGACAGCCACAGCCACAAGCGGGCAGGATCGACTGATGAGTAGTTTGCAGGAGATGAAAGTCGAACCCAAGCAGGCATTACCCCGAGGTTGGGTTCACGAGACAAAATTCAACAGCCCCTTTCGTCAGTGAAAGGTGCGATGCCCCTCTCCCTCATCTCATCAGTTCTACGTACCCCTTACCTGGCACTGGTAATCCTTGCTAAGTGATTTTCATCAAGATTGAAGAATTGACTTCCCGCACTCATTTCACTTCTCTCTCTCCCCCCCCCCCCCCCCCCCCCCCCCCCCCCCCCCCCCCCCCCCGACGACTTATTCGTCCTTGTTGTTTGGGTGTTAGAATTGCCGTCAGTCCTGCATGACCAGGCTCATTGTATAAGCGTTTGTTGCACTTAACAGGAGGCCTAATATTTCAGTTTATGATCATGTTTTGATTTCCTCTGACATTATTACTGTCAGGTATGATGTCTGCTATTGATTTGATCTGATGTAATAAACCCTGATGTAATAACCCCCCCCCCCCCCCCCTCCCCCCCCTCTCTCCCCAATGATTCAACCATCCTGCTTTCTACTCTGGTCATAATGAATATTGCTGAATCTATTGTTCCACAGGATTGCGTTTTTGCAGACTGAGAGGTGGTGTGGACGGAATGGATTGATGTCTCTGGTAGTTGGTGAGTTGCCCGGTTGCTTGATTCTTATGATCCATAACAAATTTCAATAAAGACTCTCTTTAAAATCTTCCCTTACTACAACGTTGCATTTAAAAATGTACAAGCACTAAAACGTACTCTCTTACATATGCAGGTAGTTGCGTGCAAACGCATGCACGCGCGCGCGCGCGCACACACACACACACACACACACACACACACACACACACACACATCCACGGACACACACACACACACACACACACACACACACACACACACATATATATATATACACACACACACGACGCACGTGCGCACGCGCGCACGCGCGCGCGCATGCGCACTTACACACACACACACACATGCACATGGCAGTAGTAGTGGCGCAGACAACGCTAGGTACGTAGTCAAGGTCAGACCGACGGTTTCCTTCAATGCACAGGTCAGAGGTCTGTTAAATCATGTCCATGAGACCCTCTGGGTAATCAGTTAGTAATAATTTATTCAGCCATCTGGCTGTACACCCTGCTCACTGTGGTCTGGCAACTTAGGGGATGTGTGGCGTGAATGGGCCGGTCCGTACAGAGTGACACCCCCTTGATGGAACTGACCTGGAACTCTGGATGTAATGTCAGTGGTAACAGCTCCGGAGACCATGTCAGATGCGTTTTTGAAGACACAGTTCACAATGAAACTTAATTCCTCTATCTTAAACACATGTGGTGTGTGTGTGTGTGTGTGTGTGTGTGTGTGTGTGTGTGTGTGTGTGTGTGTGTGTGTGTGTGTGTGTGTGTGTGTGTGTGTGTGTGTAGTGCGTGTGTGTGTGTGTGTGTGTGTGTGTGTGTGTGTGTGTGTGTGTGTGTGTGTGTGTGTGTGTGTGTGTGTGCGTGTGCGTGCGTATGTGCATGCGTGCGTGTGTGCGTGTGTGTGTGCGTTCGTGCGTGCGTGCGTGCGTGCGTGCGTGCGTGTGTGTGTGTGTGTGTGTGTGTGTGTGTGTGTGTGTGTGTGTGTGTGTGTGTGTGGTGTGTGTGTGTTGGAAGAATGGGCAAAAGCAAAGGAATCCGCTCTCTCTGAAACTGCTGCATTTATTTCCGCGAGATTCTGATGTAGATCATTAGTCAGCGATTGTCGTCTTAATTTATTGTTTTGTACGTTTCTTTCGTTATTATCATTATCATTATTGTTGCTATGATTATGTCTTTCTCACACTATTTGTACCTTTCGTTTTTTTTTTTTTTTTTTTCATAAAAATTTTGTTTTTCTTACTTTTTTTTTTTATTGCTGTTATTGAGAAATGCGTCATCCTATATTTGCTTCGATACATCTTTTCTTTGTAACCTTTGTGTTTTGTTACAATTGTTCGTTCCTTTTTCATTGTTCTTTCTTTGTTTGCTGTCTTTTCTCTTTCTTTTTTTTTACCTTTCTCTTTGTTTTTCTCTTTGTTTTCTTTTTTTTTCTTTTTTACTTTGTTTGTTCTCTATATTCTCACTTTTTCTTTCTTTCTTTCTTTCTTTCTTTCTTTCTTTCTTTCTTTTTTTTTTTCTTTCTTTCTTTCTTTCTTTCTTTTCTTTCTTTTTCCAGTTGCCGTGTGTGTGTGTGTGTGTGTGTGTGTGTGTGTGTGTGTGTGTGTGTGTGCGCGCGCGCGCGCGCGCGCGCGCGCGTGTGCGCGTGGGTGCGGTGCGTGTGTGTGTGTGTGTGTGTGTGTGTGTGTGTGTGTGTGTGTGTGTTCGTGTGTGTGTGCGAGCTGTAGCTTCATGACACAAACTAGCACAATCTTTCAGACACCGATTCATATCCTTAAACATCTTACATGTCTCTGTGTTGACGTGGTACATAGGATCTAGCGTCCAGAATGTATGTCATGTATGCAGCCACTGCACATGTGAAGCGTGCCTGCATGACAAATTGCACATGGAGTCATGATACAGTAAACTGTACAGCGCTATGAAGAAATATCCAAGTCTGGCATTTAGGAGATGCCCAATGGGTATTATGCATGTGTTCATGCAGTCCATTTACTTTATGTTCAGTGTTTTCAATCAGAGTTTCTTTTTTCTCTTTTGGTGTAACACACTCTCTCCAAAATGGTCGTACATACAGAGCTTTGGAAACATTTTTTTTTACGTCAAACGAGCAGTCAGTTCTTTCTCCAAAATCCTGATCACCTATCTATTCCCGCACTTTCCGGGTAAGGCGGCCAGTTGCGGCGCAACGCACGGTCACTCAGTGAGATCATTCCATTGCCATATCACCCACTTAGACCGCAAGCAGCCAGAGTTATGGGCCTGCAATGAACTGGGCGGATGTCCGGCAGTCTCCCATCAACCCTTTCCATCATCACTCAACACATATGGCGGGCACGTGAGGAGACTGGAATATAACCCCTTCAACAGATCGATGTCTAAAGATCCGTGCTTGTGTGGCCTGTAAGAAGTGATAAGATTGAGGGAACATGGCAAAGGAAGGGATGGATGGAGAGAGAGGTGACATGGATAAAATGATCACTTGGTGAAGGGTTGTTTACTGAAGACAGATCTTCTTAATCTGGACAGGAAACCGTTCACTTGCAGGGATCAACTATGAGAAATACCTCTGATTTTTTTTTTCTGGTCTTGTTTTATTGTATTTCATTCAGCGTTTATCACTATACTAATATTCTAGTTGAGAGGATAATTTTCATTATGCAGATCGAAGAAAGAATGACCATAAAGAAAGGAATGCTTAGAAAGTCTCAGCTTATTGACTACTCCATTTACAACATGGAAGCAAGGGAGGGAATACATTTACATGGCATTTGACAACGGTGTGCTGTCTCTAATAAAAAAAAAAAAAAAAAGGGGGGGGGGGGGGGATGATGTTTGTCTCCCCTGCAGATTACGTGGTCAGGAACGAAATAAATTAGGACTGATTTCTCAGCCGTCTGGCAAAACATAATCAACAGGTTTGCATTCTGATAGCCAGAGAGCAAGCTGTTGATTTTCAGACGTGTGTGCTTAGAAGTGTTGCAGGATCTAGAGGGAGAGTCTCTCGGTCTCTGTTTTATCTCCAATTCATTTACTGACTACTACTTCTTCTTCTTCTTCTTCTTCTTCTTCTTCTTCTTCTTTGCTGACTGCCATGTATGTGTAAACAAACTGAGTCTACGTAACACTCAGTTTGGTCGCCTGTTTTTGTGTATTGTGTTATGTTGAAGTGTACTGAAGTTAATGCTGGCACTTCTTCGGGAATCAAAAGCATTTACGTTATCATACTTGGGAGAATATACTCATCTGTCTACAGATCTATCTGTCTACCTACTAACAAACAAACGTTTGTACCTATGTATGTACATGTATACGTCCCTATATACATGCATACATGTTGAGTTTGTTGTCCGTCGAGACGACGAAGACCATCTAGTCATCCTGGGATCGGGGTAAATGCGCAGATGGCTGGTCAGGCCGATCTGCGCCCGGAAAGATCTATCACCGAGGATGATGGCAGCAGCTGGAGATCTGTTGACACTGGTCTTCCTGATCATCCTGCGCTGTTCAGTTATAGCAATTCTGTTGCTTTCACAGGTCTCTGCACCTTTGCGGACAGGTGATCGCCACCCATCTCTGTCCTGGACAGTCTGCTCCCATGTTGTGTGGCTGATGTTGAAGGCCTTCAGGGAGGATTTATGGCTGCCTTTGAAACGCTTCCTCTGGCCTTAATGAGAGCGTTTGCCCTGTTGCAGTTCGCCAAACAATAGTTTCTTTGGCAGCCGATGGTCTGGCATGCGAACTACGTGACCTGCACAGCGAAGCTGTGACTGCATCAGGATGGTGAAGATGCTAAGCAGGCCAGCACAAGTCACACTTCAGTGTCCGGAGTCTTGTCTTGCCACTTAATGCCCATGAGTCTTCTGAGGCAGGTGGTGTGGAAGTAGTTCAGTTTCCTGGCGATGCATACATACACTCCATCCATCCATCCATACATACATACTGACAGACAAGCAGACAGAGAGACAGGCAGACAGATCAAAGTACCTTTGTGCATGCACATATACTTGTTTCTGAGAGTAATGAAATTCACTTCAGAGTAAACCAAATGGCAGCTAAAAACAGTGCTTGCATGTTTCTTCTCTTTTTTTCTGTTAAAAAGCAACTACTGAGAACGTGCACGCCAGAGTAAATCAAAACATTCCTGTCCTGATTAGTGTCTGTCTCTTCTTCTTGTTCAAAAATTCAATCACGACACTTCCCCCCAAGTCCATGGACACCAGGAAGTAAATGACCTACCTAGACCTCGTTCATTTTTTTTCCACCCACCACTTCCTTTCGGTTAGTGTGCTAATTTGATTGGCCAAAGGGGCCTCGTGGACCGAGTCAGCCACCAATCAGTGAACAGATGGCAGGGAGGGAGAGCAATCAGGAGCAGTGACAGGGGCCAATCATAGGAGAGATTAGAGGGGGGGGGGGGGGGAGGTGTCATGAAATATTCGGGCAGTTGCTGAGGTCTGGGTGGCAGTGGTGGCTGAGGAGTTGTAGAAGTGCACCCACTACTGCAGACTGAAGGTGTGTTGGCCCGCTCCCCAATGCCAGGTGCCTTCCATTCATCCCGCCCCTCCTCCTCCTCTCTACTTGACTGAGCTTCTGCTATTTCTGACTCTTTTGGTTCTTCTCTGCTTTTTCTCTCAGCCACACACACCGTTTTCCCCTTGCCTCCCACATGGTTCTCTCTCTGCTTCTCTCTCTCCTCTCTCTTCTCTCTCTCTCTCTCTCTCTCTCTCTCTCTCTCTCTCTCTCTCTCTCTCTCTCCCCTCTCTCTCTTTCTCTCTCTCTCCATCCCTTTACTCTCTGCTCTCCCGCATCTCTCCTCTCTCTCTCTCTCTCTCTCTCTCTCTCCTCTCTCTCGATCTCTCTTTCTCTCTCCCTCCCCTCCCCCATCCCTCTCTCTCTCTCTCTCTCTCTACCCCCCCCCCCCCCCCCTCTCTTCTCTACCCCCCCCCCCCCTCTCTCTCTCTCTCTTCTCTCTGTCTCTTTCTGATCTGTGATGTATGTTGCTTTCTATACATCCTGTTATGACACAGTCACGTGCTCGCCTGCCCCCCTCCCCCCACCACCACCCACCGCCCTCCCCACCTGAAATTTAATCAGCTGTCTTTGAGACGCATTACGTGAAACCAAGGGAACTTGATTGTGGGGTTTTACCTGTGTCACACTGACACACGTACACACATTGCAATAAACGGTCTGAGAGCAGGAGCTTGGCGGGGCCATCAATTCCGCAGATGAATGCTAGTGGTGCCAGTCCGCAGTCTTCGACGCTTATTCCTCTAACATCACCGCCACCAACAGCAGCAGCTGTAACAGTAGCAGCAGCAGCAGCAGCAGTAGCAGTAGCAGTGGCAGCAGCAGCAGCAAAAACAACAACAACAGCAGCAGCAGCAGTAGCAATAGCAGCAGCAGCAGCAGCAGCAACAGCAGCAGCAGCAGCAGCAACAACAACAGCAGCAGTAGCAGTAGCATTAGCAGGAGCAGCAACAACAACAACAAGAGCAGCAGCAGCAGTAGCAGTAGCAGTAGCAGCAGCAGCAACAACAAAACAACAACAGCAGCAGTAGCATAGCAGCAGCAACAGCAGCAGCAACAACAACAGCAGCAGCAGTAGCAGTAGCTGTAGCAGCAGCAGTAGCAGCAACAACAACAACAGCAGCAGTAGCAGTAGCAGCAGCAACAGCAGCAGTAGCAGCAACAACAACAGCAGCAGCGGCAGCAGTAGCAGTAGCAGTAGCAGTAGCAGTAGTAGCAGTAGCAGCAGTAGCAGCAGTAGCAGCAGCAGCAGCAGCAGCAGCAGCAGTAGCAGCGGCAACAGCAGCAGCAGGAACCTAAACAGTAACATAGGCAGGAAAGTGATTTTTTTCAATCGTGTTAAAACCAACTAGAAAAAAATGAAAGGAAATGATGTTAATGGAAACATAAAATAGTGTACAGAAATAACAAAATTCCCAGAATAGACTGACTGATGAAGTCAGCAATGGCTGCTACATTTTGCTAAGAAATAAACAGAACATCACGAACATCACACGTTGTAATCAGATCTAGTCTTCTTTTTTTGTTGTTGTAAGATAATCCAGAAAAAAGTAACAGCAATCTAAATTAAAAAAAAAAAAAAAAACCTCTTCTCCTGTCTTCTTTTCTGATTTTACATTGTTCTTTCCATGTCTTCTCTCATCCATGGTGTGTTCCTCTCCCTTTCATTTTTGTTGTTGTTGTTGTTGTTTTGCACCAGTAATCATTTCAAACTTTTCTGCTGAACAGAGGTTTGAAATGAAGTGAACCACATACAACTGTGTGTAAAACATAAGATAACACTTTCATTCCTCGCCTCTTAGGAGTTATTAGGACTGAGTTGGCAGAGGACAGGGATGGAGGGGTGGAGGATGAGGGGAGACTAGAGGTATGGAAGTGGGGGTAGAGAAGCTGGCGTGGGGGGGGGGGGGGGGCGGAGGGGGAGGGAGAAGGCTGTGATGGAAAAGGTCATGAAAAGGTTTATGAAAAGGTCAGCAGACTTAATTCCCACTCTTTATGCTTTAAGCACACTATAAAACCGTGTTATGAGTGTTGTTCTGATAGCAGTGTCGTTGCCAAAGAGATGTTGTTTTCACCCCCACGTGTGCTAGTTTGTTTGTTTGTCTCTCTGCAGCATTGCGTCAAAACTGCTGACCCAATTTTAATGAAACTTGCTAGGCAATTGAAATACGTGGGGAGAACTATTCCATCATACTGAGGTGCAGATCTGCACAGAAGACACTAAGGATCTGTGCATTGTGCTGGAAGTCTGTCCTCCCCAGATCGCCTGCTTTGTTATCCTTGTTGTCAGTAGTGAGAAAAATACAGTAAGGGGAGCACGCTTCCGCAGTCTTGCTGATCAACATCGACACGATATGTGGAGCCACGTAACTCTGTCAGTCTGCCACTGAAAATAAAATGTACATATACCTGGCCGCCAGCTGACTGCAGCAAACATCTTTGAAATGAGTCTCGATCTACTGCTGTTTTCAGACAGGAAAGGGACAGCTGGTATATAAAGATGTGTGTCATCCCACGAAAGCTGACTCGGTGAACGTTGACAAATGGCTCTACTTCAATGACACAATTCAACAGTCCAGAATGCTCAAAGAAAAGAGTTTAATGCCCTGTCTTTTACCCCCCCCCCCCCCCCCCCCCACTCTCCCCCTCATGTGTTATATGTGACATAGCATGGGTGAACTGCCAAGATCACGAGTAGCCAGGTACTAATGATATGTAGCATGCAGGAGGTGTAAGTCAACTGAAGATAGACCAAGCAAGACGTTCTGTTCGCAAGTCAGCATTCACGAATTCCAATTTGTTGCCAATGAAAAGTGTCATGCCCTTTCATCTCATCTGTTCCCTGAGCACTACCTCCCTTTGTAAATCCTCGCTAAATGAAGTTCATAATGACTGTAGACTTCATCTCCTGCGCTTGATCCCGTTCCGTCCTCTATGACTTATCCGTCTTCTTTCTTTGATCTTTATCTATTTGTCTGCCACGCTTGGCGAGAACCAGTGGGACGAGGCTCATTACTTAAGCGCTTGTTGTGCTCAGCTGTCAGGCTAGTATTTTCAGCATCTGTAACCGCGTTTTTTAATTTTGGCCAGCAGTCACACTTTTCCACAATCTCTCTCTCTCTCTCTCTCTCTCTCTCTCTCTCTCTCTCTCTCTCTCTCTCTCTCTCTCTCTGTGTGTGTGTCTGTCTGTCTCTGTCTCTGTCTCTGTCTGTCTGTCTGTCTGTCTGTCTGTCTGTCTGTCTCTCTCTCTCTCTCTCTCTCTCTCTCTCTCTCACTCCTCCTCTACCCACCTACCTACCTATCAATCACCTACCTTTTTAATGTCATACCTTCAACCATGTATCTGCCAAATTACCTTCAAGCCTACTACCTACCTACCTGCCTACCTGCCTACATACTTACTGACCTTCCTACCTGCCTAACTACTGATCTGCCTACGAACCTACCTACCTACGTGCCTACCTACCTACCTGCCTACCTACCTACCTACCTACCTACCTACCTGCCCTACCTGCCTGCCTGCCTGCCTTCCTACCTACCTACCTACCTACCTACCTTCCTGCCTACCTACCTACTACCTACCTACCTACCTACCTACCTGCCTACCTACCTACCTACCTACCTTCCTGCCTACCTACCCTACCTACCTACCTACCTTCCTGCCTACCCACCTACCTACCTACCTACCTACCTACCTACCTACCTACCTACCTACCTACCTACCTGCCTGCCTGCCTTCCTACCTACCTACCTACCTACCTACCTACCTACCTACCCCCTACCTACCTACGTGCATACATACATATATACATACATATATGCATACACACATGTATTCACACACATGTGTTACCCTGCCTGCCTACCTACCTACCTACCTACCTACCTACCTACCTACCTACCTACCTACCTGCCTGCCTGCCTGCTTTCCTACCTACCTACCTACCTACCTACCTACCTACCTACCTACCTGCCTGCCTACCTACCTACCTACCTACCCTACCTACCTGCCTACCTACCTACCTTCCTGCCTACCTACCTACCTACCTACCTACCTACCTGCCTACCTACCTACCTACCTAACTACCTGCCTACCTGCCTGCCTGCCTGCCTGCCTACCTACCTACCTGCCTACCTACCTACCTACCTACCTACCTACCTACCTACCTACCTACCTACCCACCTACCCTACGTGCATACATACATATAGACATACATATATGCATACACACATGTATTCACACACCTGTGTTACCTGCCTGCCTACCTACCTACCTACCTACCTACCTGCCTACCTACCTACCTACTTACCAACCTACCTACCTACCTGCCTGCCTTCCTACTTACCTGCCTACCTACCTACCTATCTACCTGCCTACCTACAAATACATACACACATACATACAACACACACACATATACACACATACATACATGCAGACAGACAGACAGAAGAGACGGCAGGCAGATAGACATACCTTCTTGCATGCTTATAGACATTTTTTTTTTTTTTTCTGTAAATTTTGTCCTATATTACTATCTTTTCTCTTCTTCATGTCAAGAAAAGCAGTCTTGAGACCCCCCCCCCCCCCCCCCCCCCCCCCCCCCCCCCCCCCCCCCCCCCCCCCCCCCCCCACAAGTCCTTTGACACCAGGACATGAATGATTGACTCTGACCTCAGTCGGTTTTCTTTTTCTAACATCCACTTCCTTTCGGTTAGTGTGCTAATTTGATTGGCCAAAGGGGCCTCGTGGGCCGAGCCAGCCACCAATCAGTGTACAGATGGCAGGGAGGGAGAGCAATCAGGAGCAGTGACAGGGGCCAATCGAAGGAGAGATTAGAGGGGGGGAAAAGGCATCATGAAATATTCAGGCAGTTGCTGAGGTCTGGGTGGCAGTGGTGGCTGAGGAGTGGTAGACGTGCACCACTACTGCGGGCTAAGGGTGGCTTTGCCTACCCCCGTCCTCCCCCCCCCCCCCCCCAAAAAAAAAAAAAAAAAAAAAAAAAAAAAAAAAAAAAAAAAAAAAAAAGAAAAATCCGAGCTCCACTCCCCCCATAGCTGTCTTGTACAGTTTCTTGTTCTCTTTATTTTTCTTACCAGCTTTCCTTCCACCACCCATTCTATTCTCCTCCCTCCCTTCCACCTTCCACCTCTACATATATATATATATATATATATATATATATATATATATATATATATATATATATATATATGTAGGTAGGTAGGTAGGTTGGTAAGTAAGTAGGTAGGTAGGTAGGTAGGTAGGCAGGTAACACATGTATATATATAAACACACACACACACACACACACACACACACACACACACACACACACACACACAACACACACACACACGCAGAGATACGAACACACACACACGCACAGACACACACACACACACACACACACACACACACACACATACACACACCCCCCCACCCCCCCCCCCCCCCCCCCCCCCACCCATACACCCCCCCCCCCCCCCCCACACACACACACACACACACACACACACACACACACACACACACACACACACACACACACACACACACACACACACACACACACACACACACACACACACACAATCAATGTCATATAGAAAGGGTCTCTGCACTTCCTTGATGATGACGTATTCCACCGTTCATTTGTTCATCCTCTTCCTCCTACCTTCCACCCTCTCTGAATGGGGTCTTCTCTCTCAGAGACGCATCTGATAAAACCCCTAAAATGTAATAAACAGTTTCCAGTTATCAAATTTCAACACATAGTGCAGCAAATATTTCAGTAGGAGTAGGAGCTAGTATGGGCCAGAAAAAAATCTTACAGACAAGTGCCTGTGTCAGTCCACAATCTACGGTGATATTCACACTACCACCGTGCTCCTTCTTCATCGTCTTCTTTTTTTTATTTTTCTTCTTTTTCGTCCTCTCCTTGTTTTTGTGCTTTTTCTTGTTCCTCTTATCCTTGTTCTTGTTTGTCTTCGCTGTCTTCTTGCCTCTCTTCCTCCTTCACCTCCTCCCTCCTCCTCCTCCTCCTCCTCCTGCTCTTCCTCCTTCCTCCTCCTTCCTCCTCCTCCTCTCTCTCCTCCTCCTCCTCATCTTCTCCTCCTCCTGTTCTTCTTCTTTCTTCCTTCGTTTCTTCCTTCCTTCCTTCTTTCCTTCCTTCTTTGCTTACTTCCTCCTCCTCCTCCTCTGCATCCTCCTCCTGCTCCTCCTCCTCTTCTTCTTCTTCTTCTTCTTTCTTCTTCTTCGTATGCTTCTTCTTCGTCTGTATCTTTCTTCTTCGTATGCTTCTTCTGTATGCTTCTTCTTCTTCTTCGTATGCTTCTTCTTCGTATCTTCTTCTTCTTCGTATGCTTCGTATACTTTCTTCTTCTTCTTCTTCTTCTTCTTTCTTTCTTCTTCTTCTTCTTCTTCTTCATTTCTAATCACAGTCATTCCCTGACTGGCTATTCAGACATCCATTCAAGGCCCTCATCTTCCGAACAGCTGCCTTCAGCAGTAATCAAGAAAGGGAGATGGTGAACATCTGAAGAAGGAAAATAAAAGTTCCGAAGTTAACGAGCCAGATGACTAACATACAGGAATGCAGCTGAACCTTTCAGAGTTTGCAAGAGCAGCGATATTATGATGATGATGATGATGATGATGATGATGATGATGATCATCATCATCATCATCATCATCATCAGCAGCTGCAGCAGCAGCAGCAGCAGCAGCAGCAGCAAGAGCAGCGATTGTATGATGATGATGATGATGATGATGATGATGATCATCATCATCATCATCATCATTATCATCATCATCAGCAGCAGCAGCAAAAGCAGCAGCAGCAGCAGCAGCAGCAGCAGCACCAGCAGCAGCAGCACCACACCAGTAGCAATAGGTACAGCAGCAGAAGTAGCAGCTATAGCATTCCACAAAATAATACAGGGGAAAAGGTGATTTGTTTTCTCTTATAATCGTGTTGTAACTAACCAGACAGCTGATATGATAGAAAACAATAACTAACCAGACAGCTGATATGATAGAAAACATAACTAACCCAGACAGCTGATATGATAGAAAACAATAACTAACCAGACAGCTGATATGATAGAAAACAATCAGACACATGAAACAATGTACAGAACTGACAACACATTGATTGATGACTTTAACAACGGATAATGCAGTTTGATTGATTGATGACTTTAACAATGGATGATACAGTTTACTGAGAATCAAACAGAACACCACAAAAACATCACACATTGCATTTAGATCTCTATCCTTCTTGTCAGATAAACCTATGAACATGAAAAAAAAAGTGAAGGGGGTGGGGAGTGGGGGGGGGGGGGGGGGGGGGGGGGGGGGGGGGGGGTACCAGTTACAATAAGTAAAATCTCCTGTCCTCTGTTCTGTTGTCATTCTATATTCTTCCGTCCGGGCCGCCTCTCATCCATGGTCAGTCCCCATTGTCTCCCTTTTCTTTTCCATTTTATGCCACCAGTGATCATTTGTAACATTTCTGCCAGACAGAACTTCTGTGATGAAGTCAAGAACGACACACGTCTGTGCGTAAAGCAGAATATAACACTTTTCACTCCTCGCTTCTGGGGCGTCGTGAGGGATTGAGTGGGCAGAGGAAGAGGATGGGTAGGGGAACTGAGGTATGGAAGTGGGGGTGGTTCAAGATGGCGAGGTTGGAGGGGGGAAGGGGGGGGGGGGGTAACGAGGGTGATGAGAGAGGAAGGGGGAGGGGGAGGGGGGGGGGGGGGGGGGCACGTGAGGAGGCTGGACTGGCGGGTTTATGAAAAGGGGTCAACAGACTTAATTCCCACTCTGTATACTAGGAAAACAAGAAACCGTGTTATGAGTGTTGTTCTAATGGCAGTGTCATCGTCGAAGAGATGATGTTTTCACCCACGTGTGTATGTGTGTGTGTGTGTGTGTGTGTGTGTGTGTGTGTGTGTGTGTGTGTGGTGTGTGTGGGCAAGATAATGTAGAATCTACTGACCTGATTTGAATAGAACTTTGCGGGTACATAGAATGTGGGTAAAGCACCAACCGGTGACACTGAAGTGCAGATCTTCAAGGAACGGATCACGGCAGAAGTTAGCACTCTCTTGATTGCCTTTCTAGTTCACATTATTGTTGTCGTTAGTGAGGAACCTACAGTAAGAGAAACACACTGTCCCAGTCTTGTTGAGACAACTGGTGAATAACATTGAGATGCATTGCAGAAGACACATAGCTCTGTCTTGTTGAGACAACTGGTGAATAACATTGAGATGTATTGCAGCGACACACACATAGCTCTGTCTTGTTGAGACAACTGGTGAATAACATTGAGATGTATTGCAGCGACACACATAGCTCTGTCTTGTTGAGACAACTGGTGAATAACATTGAGATGTATTGCAGAAGACACATAGCTCTGTCTTGTTGAGACAACTGGTGAATAACATTGAGATGTATTGCAGCGACACACATAGCTCTGTCTTGTTGAGACAACTGGTGAATAACATTGAGATGTATTGCAGCGACACACATAGCTCTGTCTTGTTGAGACAACTGGTGAATAACATTGAGATGTATTGCAGACACACACAGAGCTCTGTCTTGTTGAGACAACTGGTGAATAACATTGAGATGTATTGCAGCGACACACATAGCTCTGTCTTGTTGAGACAACTGGTGAATAACATTGAGATGTATTGCAGCGACACACATAGCTTTGTCTTGTTGAGACAACTGGTGAATAACATTGAGATGTATTGCAGAAGACACATAGCTCTGTCTTGTTCAAACAACTGGCGAAGAACTTTGAGATGTATTGCAGACACACACAGCTCTGTCTTGTTTCTTTCCTTCCTTGTCGCATTCATTCTGTTTTTCCTTTTTTCCCTTCCTTTTTCCCTGTCTTTTCTTCCCGTCTTTCATTTCTGGTCTATTTTTTCGTTTCTCTGTTTCTTCTTTATCTTTCTTTTTTTTTTATTTCAAATGTCTCCTTTGACTCTTTGTTGCTTTATATTTTGTCTTGATATCTTTCTCTTGTTTCTTCGTTTCTTGTCATTTTTTTTTCCTTTTTGCTTCTGATTACTTTTGTTTTTTTTTTTCTCTTTTATTCTTTCTTTCTATTTATTTCTTACCGTCTCTTCTTTTTTTGTTTTTTCTTTTTCTTTTGATATTTCTTTTCTTTCCTTCCTGCTTTCTTTCTTCTCATTTCCAAAGGTATCCTCGAGCCTGGCATGTGTTATCATGTAAATGACCATACATGATGCCATATTGTGCTCTCCGAGGGAAGCCGTTTCTTTGTTGTCTGAATTCTCTTATCGCTCTTTTGAAGATAAGATTGTCATGTATTGGCATCGCGCGGGCGCGTTTGTGTGTGTGTGTGTGTGTGTGTGTGTGTGTGTGTGTGTGTGTGTGTGTGTGTGTGTGTGTGTGTGTGTGTGTGTGTGTGTGTGTGTGTGTGTGTGTGTGTGTGTGTGTGTGTGTGGGTGTGTGGGTGGGTGGGTGTGGGTGTGCGTGGGTGGGGTGTGTCTAATAATCTGTGTACACCTAGTCGAATGCAACCACTAATATCACGTGTGGATCTCGCAAGAATTACTACCACGTCCATCTATGACATAAGTATGAGAAGGCATATTCACTCACTTACTCACACACACACACACAGACACACACACACACACACACACACACACACACACATACACACGAGCGCGCGCGCGCAAGCACGAACGCAAGCACGCACATGTGCGCGCGCGCGCGCACACACACACACACGCAAGCAAGAACGCACGCACGCACACACACACACACACACACACACACACACACACACACACACACACACACACAACCATACACACATACGTGCCCGCGCGATTGCGCAGGCACACACACACACACACACACACACACACACACACACACACACACACACACACACATACACACACATACACACGAAGACTACACCTAATACACTTTATTGCCCCAGTCACGTAAACCCAGTGCTTGGTACACGATGGAAACAGACGCCTCTCAGATTGGATCGGCATTGGTATTTTACGTGATGTTCCATACAGCTTTACATAGCGCACATACCGGGACACTTTTAATGTCAACCAAGCGGCCAGTACTTTCCAGAATCCCTGATCTGTTTATATCCCTTTACTTCCCGGGCAAGGAGGCTAAGCCACGCGTCACATGGTCACCCAATGAAATCACTCCCTTGCCAATCCCCCGCGACTGGACCACAAGCAGCCAGAGTTATGGGCCCGGAATGGACTGGGCGAACGTCCGGCAATCTCCCATCAACCCTTCCCATCATCGCATAGCAAACATGGCGGCCACGTGAGCAGACTGCAAAAGAGTGGAACAAACTGGTGTGTCCGAGGCTGCTTGCGTCTGCGATCTATGTACAGTGGAAAGATGGAGGTAACACGACGAAAGATGGGAAATGCGGGGGAAAAGGAGGGATGGATGAGCTGATCGCTTGGTGAAGCGTTTGTTTGATGAAGAAAGAAAGTGCTGATCAGGGTGTGATATGCTTGCATCGTACGACTACATGGAACTCTTCTGATGTTTTCTCGATTATGTTTTTTCTGTATTTTTTTTCTTTCTTTTTAACTTTATGGCAGCTATGCGTCTGGAGAGGGTGATTTTGTCGTGGGGATCGAACAAGGAATGGCAATTCGGAGAACGATTCCTATAATGTTTAAGCTTACTGGTTATTCCATTTGGGGCGTAGACGTAAGGAAGGAAATAAAGTTACACAGCGATCAGAAGCGGTGTGTTGTCCCTATAAACACAAAAAAGGGAAACAATGACGGTCGTCTGCTCGTCAGGTCACGTGGTGAAGAAGGAAACGAATTAGGATTGATTTCTCAGCCGTCTGGCAAAACATGTTCAGCAGATTTACATTCAGATAGCGACAGAATAGAAAGTGTATTTTCGGACGTGGTGAACTTGGAAGTGTTGCTGGTTTTAGAGGGTGTGTCTCTTGGTGTCTCTTTTGTCTTCCGTTTCATCGACAACTTATTTATCCACCACCACCACCACCTCCTCTTCCTCCTCCTCCTCCTTATTGTTTTCTTCTTCATCTACATCTTTCTCTTGTTCTTCATTTCTTTTTGTTGTTGGTATTGACGCACATGTCTAAAAAAAGTGACTGTGTTGATCGCCGTCACTCAGTTTGGTGTTCGTGTGTGTTTGTCTATTGCGTTTGTGTATCCTTGGCAAATCAATGTTGACCTTTTGTCAACGAGTGCGAGCATCGGCCTTATAAACTTGCCAGAACGATAAATATTGTGGAAACCTGGCCAACGGCTCTCTGCACAAAGAGGTCACCGAATCTTGATAGCCTTAGATTAGCACTATAAGAAAAAATAATGTTAATTTTCCTGAAATGAAATGTTGGTAACTGAAATGAAATGTTGGTAACTCCAGTGATTA
>JADBJO010006373.1:68877-73877 GCA_016801955.1 Conus betulinus | reverse complement strand
ACCCAGGGCTTTGAGGCTGCTGGTCCTGGTCCATGGATCATGGAGGATTGTTCACACCTGACTGCTGGGAGAGACCTGACGTGAGGGATGCCGATGTCTTTGTGTTCGGTCCACAATCAGAGTGAATACGATATTGTTGACTTTGATTTTGTAGCTTCTTTTTCGTCCATCCTCCGTCTAATCTCTATGTTCGTTGGGAAAAATATTAAGAACAAGAAGAACAACACACCTTCCTGTAGCCCAATTTAGACACCATTAACACATCGTGTATCAGTCTATTCCTGTGTTATGGAAACCAGCCATCTTGCGGCGTGTATTGATGCAGAATATTGGACCAGGCCTCCACTAAAACAAACACACAATGAATAGTATACTGGACAGCCCGTAGGTCCAGGAAGAAAAGGAATGGCGAGCTTTGTGGGTCAGGACCTAGTCGTTGACGGGATTCCATAGATGATGACCTATTCTGTCACACGTCTTCAACACTTACTTCCCACGTGACCAACTGGTAACTTTCTTTAAAGGCCAAGCCAACTCCACGTCCACCCTTTGAAGACATTAACACATTGATTGATGACCTCAATGATAGATGTTGTACATTGTTGAGTGTCATTCAGCATTCTGACCACCATGAAAATTTCCATAGCTTTCCTTCCCAAGACTTTTCATCTTTTTTTTTGGTCGATAACACTGCCAGCGTGGTTCAGTTAATAGCTATTGGTGGAGAGAAATTAGCCCAGAGCAAGTGCAGGACACACCTGTTGAATACTTCACATTTCCAGTGTTCAGACGTAATTTACAAAGACTGATTTCAATATTACGTGATCAAGACAAACTCGCGAAAATCCTGTGACAATTCAATATGTACAAATAACAACAACGACATGAACAAGAACAACAACACAAACAAACAACAACAACACCAACAACAACACCACCACACCACCACCACCAACAACAAATATTCAAACACACACACACACACACACACACACACACACACACACACACACACACACGCACGCACGCACGCACGCACGCACGCACGCGTGTGCGCACGCGATTCACCATTTTTTCATCTGCAGACAGCTCACATTCATACGATAGTCTGATCTGTCAGACTGGACAACACTAAACAGTCAAGTGTCACGGAAGTAATAATAAAAAAAAAAAGTCTGGAATATATACGCAATATGGATGGTTCACTGACGAAATAAATTAGTGTTGATATATCCTCCATGCCTTGCTCTGCTTTGATCTGAAAGTCTTCACACTGCCTTGTCATGAATTGCATCGCCTTGCTTTGGCCCTGTCGTGTTTGTCCTAGGCATGTCTTGTCTTGCTTTGGTCCTGTCGTGTCTGTCCTAGGCATGTCTTGCCCTGCTTTGGCCCTGTCGTGTTTGAATAGACATGTCTTGCCCTGCTTTGGCCCTGTCGTGTTTGACTAGACATGTCTTGCCTTGCTTTGGCCCTGTCGTGCCTGACCTGCTCTTGTCTTGACTTGCTTAGTCACCGAAGACAGGGCCCAGCATTGTCCTAGTCACTACAGACAGCCCAGCATTGTCCTGTCTAGTCACCACAGACAGCCCAGCATTGTCCTGTCTAGTCACCACAGACAGCCCGGCATTGTCCTGTCTAGTCACTACAGACAACCCAGCATTGTCCTGTCTAGTCACCACAGACAGCCCAGCATTGTCCTGTCTAGTCACCACAGACAGCCCAGCATTGTCCTAGTCACCACAGACAGTGCCCGGCATTGTCCTGTCTAGTCACCACAGACAGCCCAACATTGTCCTAGTCACCACAGACAGTGCCCGACATTGTCCTGTCTAGTCACCACAGACAGCCCAGCATTGTCCTACCTAGTCACCACAGACAGCCCAGAATTGTCCTGTCTCGTCACCACAGACAGCCCAGCATTGTCCTGCCTAGTCACCACAGACAGCCCAGCATTGTCCTGTCTAGTCACCACAGACAGCCCAGCATTGTCCTGTCTAGTCACCACAGACAGCCCAGCATTGTCCTAGTCACCACAGACAGTGCCCGGCATTGTCCTGTCTAGTCACCACAGACAGCCCAGTATTGTCCTGTCTAGTCACCACAGACAGCCCGGCATTGTCCTGTCTAGTCACTACAGACAACCCAGCATTGTCCTGTCTAGTCACCACAGACAGCCCAGCATTGTCCTGTCTAGTCACCACAGACAGCCCAGCATTGTCCTAGTCACCACAGACAGTGCCCGGCATTGTCCTGTCTAGTCACCACAGACAGCCCAGTATTGTCCTGTCTAGTCACCACAGACAGCCCGGCATTGTCCTCAGACAGCCCAGCAGTGTCCTGCCTAATTACCACAGACAGCCCGGCATTGTCCTGTCTAGTCATCACAGACAGCCCAGCATTGTCCTGTCTAGTCATCACAGACAGCCCAGCATTGTCCTGCCTAGTCATCTCAGACAGCCCAACATTGTCCTGTCTAGTCACCACAGACAGCCCAGCATTTCGAGAAGAAATGACAGGGAAAGGTACAGAATATGATTACTCGTCAGTGCAATTGAATCTAAGTGTTTGTGTGTGTGTGAGTGTGTGTGTGTGTGTGTGTGTGTGTGTGTGTGTGTGTGTGTGTGTGTGTGTGTGCTCGCGCACGCGCGCGCGCGCGTTTGTGTGTGAGTGTGTGTATGTGTGTGTGCATATGTGTGTGTGTGCGTGCGTGTGTGCGTACGTGCGCGCGCGCACGCGTGTGTGTGTGTGTGTTCATGTGTATATATATGTGTGTGTGTATGTGTGTGTGTGTGTGAGAGAGAGCGAGAGCGAGAGAGAAAGAGAGAGAGAGAGAGACAGAGACAGAGAGAGAGAGAGAGTGCGTGTGCGTGCGTGCGTGCGAGCGTGTATGCGTGTGTGTGTTTGTGTGAGAGTGAGTGAGAGAGAGAGAGAGAGAGAGAGAGAGAGAGAGAGAGAGAGTGTGTGTGTGTGTGTGTGTGTGTGTGTGTGTGTGTGCGCGCGCGCGCGCGCGCGCGCGTGTGTGTGTAAGCTGGAGAGAATTTTCAATGTGAATATGGATGAGGATAAAAACTAAGCATAGGAGAGGTTGCCAGAATAAAAATGCTCTCACGAGACATGTTTTTAAACGGTCTGTCTCTGAACTGTCTAATGTAGTTAATTTTCCTTCTATTCATTCCACAGAGGCGCAACTGCAATAGAATAGCATTGGTCTTAGCCACACAGCCCTCGTATCATCTGTCTTTGGTCCACAGCTCTAAAAGCGAAAAATTAAAGAAGATATTACGACCGAAGCGCCCATAGGCGATGCTAAAAGGTTGTAAATGGAAATCAGCCGCTTGTGAGCGTGTTGATTAACAGAACACTAGACCAAGCCTTCACTAAATCGATCGTACGTCGAATGGTATATGATCGTAAGTAACAAGAAACTGTCCTCTTTTATGGTTTCAGCGTTGAAATATTCATATTTTCCAAACAGGAGTGGCTCACTGTCCTTCCACAATGTTTCCCAGCCAAGCGGCCCCAGACAGCTTTTGCTCCAAGGTCACTCCAGCCCCATGCCCATCCTCTGAACACCATACCCAAAATGTTTCCATGTTGCTGACACCATCACCTGTACCCAGATCCTCTTGAAAGCCGAAGTGACGTCGTTCTCGACACCGGGAATAGAGGATCGATGTCAGCATTCAGGACTAGCTGATCAGTGGATCGGATCGGTTCATCTGAGCAGCAAAGTGGAAATGCAAGCCTGGCCCAATCTGTTCATCTTTGCACACGCGTGGCTGGCGAAGGAGTGACAAAGTGGTGCACAGGGTTCGGGCTGTGTTGGCGTGACATACATGGATGGCCCCTGGTCTGAGGTGTGGGTGGTTAGTGTAGGTGACTGACTCACTGACAGCAACCCTACCAGCTCTGGCTCTGTTGAACCACAAACAGTCAAACCGTCCACAACTAGAATGGAAAAAAAAATACCAAAAGGGTGACAAGAAGGATGTATAAATAATCAACAAATGATAAGAAAAAGTCATGGCATTCATTTTCAGACATTCTCATTAGTTTGATGCTCATTTAGTTTAAAATGATTCCAACACACGTGGATTCACATTCAAGAGACATACTGACAAAAACATAAAAGAAGAGCCTGATTTCTTTGATTGGTGGTTTGAACGATGAATGTTACAGATTGCCGAGAATCATTCCCCCCATTTGGACCACCATGGAAATCTCCATAGCTTTTCCCATGTCTTTTCATTATTGTTTGTTCAATAAATCTGCATACACACGTCAGTCAAATAGCTAACGGTGGACAGAAAGAGCTCTAAACTTACTGAATACTTCACATTCTCATGATTCAGGCGTACGTTACAAACAATTATTTCGAATATCCTTAAACGTTCCAACATACATCAAAATAATTTAATGATTGAATTAAATGATTAAATTATTAAATCAAATGATTAAATCATTTAAAGATTTTTTTTTATTCCGTCTCGCAATCTGCAGATTGTTGACACTCTTCCTTCTACCATCAACCTAGAGAACAATGAAATAGTCATTTCACAAAAAAAAGAATACAGAAAGAAAAAAAGAAACTGTTCAGAATGTATGAGTCGTATGGCTAGTTTAACTGATAATCCATGTGAAGGAGTGAGTGTGAGTAAGTGCGTGCGTGTGTGTGTGTGTGTGTGTGTGTGTGTGTGTGTGTGTGTGTGTGTGTGTGTGTGTGTGTGTGTATGAAAGACGGAGACACTTTTGGATATCAACATGGATGAGGGTAAAAAGTTAACTTTCGGAGTGGTCGCCAGGTTATCCAAGAAAATATTCCCTTGCGACATGATTTCAAAGTTTGTTGCTGGGCTGTGTGATGCAGTTCATGTCCATCCTTTCTTTTGTTCGCTTTGAGGCAGTAGAACAATGCTGGTTTTTGCCAGTCAGTCTCCGTCTATCCCTCAACCATTTGCTATTCCCCTTCAGTAAGGCAAATAAGAACACAGGAAACATCA
>JADBJO010006373.1:58877-61377 GCA_016801955.1 Conus betulinus | reverse complement strand
TCCACGATGAACAAGGCACAAATGACTGATCTGCATATTGTAGAAAAGAGATTTGATTCACGAGGTGTTATGTCGCCTAGATTGGAGTGAGGGAAGGTGATGTGTTCTTTTAATTTACTTTTTTTTCCAAGAAGGAAAAAGTCATGAAGAAGCTAAATATGGGACACACAAAAAGGGGTTAGAATATCAGATTGAAAAACAAAATATTTAAATGAATGTTGATGGATCACAATTAACAAAAATCAGAAGCAGCAACAGAGTTTTGGAAACATGTACCAATAGTGAATCTATAAAACTGATATATCTTTTCTAAGAATAGCTCATGCTTATTATCATTGATATTTGCATTACAATCTCTCTCTCTCTCACTCTCTCTCTCTCTCTCTCTCTCTCTCTCTCTCTCTCTCTCTCTCTCTCACACACACACACACACACACACACACACTCGTTATACACGCACTAAAGATCAATTGCACTGACAGCTAAATATCTATAGAAATTTTATGCCATTCTTTTCTCACCCTGCTCTGTCTTGCCTACCATTGAAGGGCAAGACCGACCAGTGACATGTCAGACCAAACAAAACACGCTACTAAGGCAAAGCAAGGCAAGGCAAGGCACAGTACGGTGAGCAAGGCAAGTCAATGCAGTACAGAGCATAGTGAGACAGAACGGATCAACATGGGGTCAGGTGGACACAGGCAGTTTACCATCATTTTATGTTTTCAGTTAAACCTACTAGGTCACATGTAAATCCCTAAAGATTACAGCAACCATTTTGTTATGTAGGAGATGACCATTTAAAAAAAATCATTGTTAACAAATGAATGTAACACTAAAAGGAACATGCATCTGAAGATTGCCAAGTTCAGGAAACGTGAAAGGCTGGCTTGTAATAAAAAGTCACCATGAATAAATTGCGCGTAATTTGTTGAAATAGCAAAATGTAGCTAGTGTTTGTTCCGCTTATGATTGTGTCGTCCATTCACCTGTTGATTGCTGGCTAGGCAAAATTCTGCTGAGTTTTTTTAGTTAGTTATTATTATATTGGGTATTTATATAGCGCCTATCCTCGGTCACAGACCAAGCTCTAAGCGCTTTACAATAAACACACTACCTCACTCACTCAACGGGCTGCCTATCCAGGTAGAGCTGGCCGAAGAGCAGCCTACTGGCACTCATTCGCTCGTTTCCCGTACCATTCAAATATCAGTCACTCATTTTCATTTATCTCATTTATTCCTCCAGTTTCTCACATAGGATGCATACGATATTTTACACGTGTCCTCCATTTCCACTGGTACACGATGGCGCACTATAACAGTAAGTGACCATTTTTGAGGCTTGGTAAGAAGTACCAGGTGGCTATCTTCAATCTATATCAATTCAGGGCAGCAGGGAACCCCCTGCTCTTTTCGATTTTCAACTGCCATGGGTTCTTTAACGTGTGCAGGGGGCCAGGAAGGCACGTGTCTGTCTCGCTTATAGTCCCTATCTGATGGACTTGACGTTCAGTTCGATTTGTCATTCAAACTGGGAAAGAAAGGGCGAGAAATGCAGGGCTCGAACCCATCATTTCTCACACGTTGGATTGGCAGGCGAACGTCTTAACCACTCTGCTACCTTCTTCCTTTCATTCTGCTTTCAAGGAACAGGTTTTGATACATTTCATGTCGATGGTGAAAAAATACTGTATGATTCTAGGCAATCTGAGCATCGACGATACATTTCATGTCAATGGTGAAGGAATGCTATATGATTCTAAGCAATTTCATCAGCGACGATACATTTCATGTCAATTGTGAAAGAATACTGCAGGATCCTAAGCAATCTGATCATCGACTGCTAATGATCTCTGTCAATTCTATGCTGGAAAACGTGTTGCGATTATTTGTACTGTAATTGTCAGAGTGGGCGAGCATGCATCTAAATCACTTTGTCGTAAATGGACATTACACTGAAAAGGGAAAAAGAAATGTCTTAAAATAACTTATGTGATTTCCATTCTTTATAGATTTTTAATTAATTGATTAATTCGTTAGTTTTTCTGACTCCTGTTTGATCTAAAGTCGTGGATGGTGTGTTTGATGGGAAGCTGGCAAAGCCAAAGCTGGTAGTGTTCCTGTCAAAGATCTAGCCATCCACACTTACCACCCTCACCTCAGACCAGGGGCCTCCGACGTCTGTCACGACAGATCTCTCTTAGCAGTCAGGTGTGAACAGACCTCCATGATCCATGGACCAGGACCAACAGCCTCAAAGCCCTGGGTCCCTCATTGTCACTCCATCACCTGCCACACGTGTGCAAAGAGCAACATTCTTGTTCATTAATTAGCCATACATGTACACCACTTTGTTCCATGAATGTACGGATTTGACCCATTGATTAGGCATGCCTGGCTGCCGGCCTTGATTCTCCATTTCCGGTCAAAGGAACGACGTCATTTCCGGCTAACAGGGGATGCTGAATAGAGGTGGGTGTGCGACCAACATGGAAAGC
>JADBJO010006373.1:46377-51377 GCA_016801955.1 Conus betulinus | reverse complement strand
TTAATTAGTCACGTGCCATGCACTTCGCTGATCCGAGGGGATAAAATCAATGATTGAGTCTTGATCTTTCCACACTAAGTTATGGCCAAATCCACGGTAATTAATGGCCAAATCCACGGTAATTAATGGCCAATTCCACACCGGTTCAATGGCCCAGTCTGTTATATGTCCACAAATCAGCTCGGTGTTGAAGACCCTGGAGTCTGACTGCGGTTGCTATTGGGAGGCCTTAATCAGGGAGGATTTGTCACGCCTGACTGCTGGGACAGACTGGCTGTGATGGACGTCAAAGACCCTTGGACTGACGTGTAGATGGGTGGTGTGGGTGACTGACTCATTGACAGCAACCCTGCTGGCACCATTGATTTTCCTCCAGACAGACCACAGCGTCAGGCGAAGCTGTCGAAGAAGAAGAAGCAGACCATGGTTATTGAAGTGTGAGAGATGGAGAGAACGAAAAAGCCAGCTAATCATCTTCTGATACACCTTTTGTCTTTAGATACAAATAAACAGTAACGCGTCTCACCCACAGATTTAAGACCAGAGGAAAAAAAAACATTTAGGAATGTATGTGTGAGTAAGGTAGGGCAAAGAAAGGCAACAAATGGCGTAACCTATTACAAGTGTGTTTCATTGTTTGCATTACATTACCCGTGTGTGTGTGTGTGTGTGTATGTATGTGTGTGTGTGTGTGTGTGTGTGTGTGTGTGTGTGTGTGTGTGTGTGTGTGTGTGTGTGTACAAAGTGTGTAATTACATGCATGTGTGCGTGTGCGTGTGTGTGTGTGTGTGTGTGTGTGTATGTGCGTGTGTGTGTGTGTGTGTGTGTGTGTGTGTGTGTGTGTGTGTGTGTGTGTGTGTGTGTGTGTGTGTGTGTGAATGTGTGTACGCGCACACATGTGTATGTACGTGTGTACACGTGTGTATGTGAGTGTGTCTGTGTGTATGTGTGTGTATGCTTTGTGCGTGCGTGAGTGCGTGTGTATGTGTATGCGCGCACGCCCGCTCGCGCACGCGAATGTGTATGCGCACGCTCATTTGGGACTGAGGTCGTCAAACAATCTACAGACTAAGTCATTGAACCATGTGTTATTGATTTGTCACTACTACATACATCTTACAACAGGCATGGTACGTCCCCCCCCCCCCCCCCCCCCTCCCTCCCCTCAAACACGCTGTATTGAAGTGTATCCTTTTTGCTTTGATCTTCAAACCTCCACTTTGTAATACTCCCCTCCCAGCCCCTTCCCCACTGAGATCTTTAATTCTCTCCTTCTCTAAAAGCAGGTGAAAATAATACAATAAAAAATCACAAGGTACAAAAAACACCACTCTCCCTGAATAACAGCAACAATCCAATTTGACCGGCGTCGGCACGTTGCAGATCAATATATTTCTGCGATAAGCAAATCATCCACCCGCGAAGTGTCCATTGACGCAGACCACTAGAGCAGAGCAGCAATAAAAAGGGCACTAAAAAGGGTATATCATGATAGACAGGACAAGAGACTGCACCCTTTCCACACGTGAACAGGGGATGGATTGTCCATTGTGGCCACAGAACCGACTGATGAAGAGATCTCCATGCAGGAGTGGCATACTTATACTGCATAGCAGACAAAATAGCAGAGGGCATGGCATACTTCTACCCCGGCGCGGACAAAAACTCCAAGCAATGGTCACACCAGCTCCATGTCCACTCTTTGAACGCCAGGCATAAAACGTTTTCCCTTTGTCGATCACGCCGCCCCCCCTTCCCAGCATTACGCACGCACGCACAGACAGACAGACAGACACACACACACACACACACACACACACACACACACACACACACACACACACACACACGCACACACACGGGAAATATTAGAAAAGGGATAGGGAGATGGGTGATGTAAACAGGGGCAAGGAGGCAGTGAACTAACTGACAACTCTCCTGATGACAACGAACTGATAGACTCTCTTCAAGTCCTTCGTCAGGAGCGAATAACCCCGATAGGTGCAACTGGCAAAACAGTTCTCTCCTGACACATGCTGAAGAGTTGTTGTGTATACGGTGATCTGGAAAGACACAAAGACAACGATCAAAGGTATTAACTCTATGACCAACCAAAAAAAAGAAAAAAAAAAAAAGCAAACAAGCAAGACGACAAACGATGGCGACGCACGATGGTTCAGAGGAGAACAGTTCACATGAAACCGTTTCACATGTAATTTGATGTGGAGTTGCTGGTGGATGTCTGTTTCCTCCGTCCAAAATGTCAAAATGAGTTGACGAGGTGACGGAGAGGAGCGAGACGCGCAAGAACGCCCCAGAGAGTAAGAGCGAGAGCATTCACGACAGACACAACAAAAAACCATTGACAGGGGGGGGACGAGAGCACCCGGACGAGGGAGGAGGGGGAGGCACACCGGGAGGAGATAAGAGCACGGGGGAGAGTGCGCGGGAGCAGCTGTGGGATGGGGGAGGGAGCACGGTGAGAGCCGGGAGAGCGCAGGCACGCAAACCAGACTGGGATACGGCGAGAAGCAGACCTGGGGTGACGAGGACCGCAAGATGGCGGAAGGGTGAGGAGCCAGAGGAAGGTTGACAGCAAGGCGGACAGAGCGAGGAGGGAGGACCAGGAGGGGTGGGACAGAGAAGGAGGGGAGGCATGAGAAGCGGAGCGGAGGTGAGAGAGAGAGAGTGGAGGGGGGATGAGAGGGAGATGAAGAGGCGGAGACGAGATAGAGAGAGATAGAGGTGCGCGGGCAACAGAGAGGAGGGAAGAGAGGAGAAGAACGAACGGGAAGGAAGGGGAAGTGGGAGGACGAGCGAGGAGAGCGGAAGAGACCAGGAAGAGAAGAGCGAGAGAGGATGGAGAGGAGAAGCGAGGCTGGTAAATTTTCTGATAATTGCTATCCATTTCGCTGGATTGAGATACAGGGAAGGTGATAATTACAAGTAACAACTGTGAAAGCCAGTTGCTTGACATACATGTGAGTGATAGAGTTTTAAATTGTGTTCTTACGAAGGTAGCAGTTTTGATGTACATTAAAAATTCTGTGGACATGAAACCTTCTGTGACACAAAATGCGTACCAATTGCATGCTTGCCTCTCCACACACACACACACACACACACAACACACACACACACGCCACACACACACAACACACCACAACACGAACACGCACACACGCAACGCAACGCAACGCACGCACGCACGCCAAAACGCACCGCACGCAAGCACGCTACGCAAACACACCACACCAAACACACACACACACCACACACACACACACATACAACAAACACACACACACCACACACACACAACACACACACACACCACACACCACACACACACCCACAGGCACACACGTTTAGTTGATGTATAATTTTGGCATAAACTGAAACTGCAAGCTCGCCTGAAACCAGTTTATCGCAGCGATTGTTGCCAACATAAAAAAAGAAAATGTTTATAAACCATGAAAAAAACTGCTGTGTGTATGCTTATATTTTAGTGTCTGCATTTTCTTCCTTACTAAATTCGAGTCGCGAAATTCAGAACCCCAAGAGGGAATACTTCTCCCAATCACACATGGTGAGAGAGAGAGAAGAAGAATGCGACAAAGAAGAAGAAGCGGGAGAAAGAAGAAGAGAATCTATTCACTTGGTGCCGCTCAAGAACCCGGGTTTCGCGAAAGAAGAAGAAGAGAAGAAGAATGCTGAAATTCGCGAAGAAGAAGAAAAGGGGAAGAAGAAATGCGAAAAGAAGAAGAATGCGAGAAGAAGGATGAGAAGAAGAAGAATGCGGAAGAAGAAGAAAAATGCAAACGAAGCAGAAGATACATGCGACAATGGCGAAGAGAAGAAGAAGAAGAAGAATGCGAAGAAAAAAGAGAGGGTGTGAAAGAAGAAGAAAGGACATTCGCGAAGGAAGAAAGAGACGAAGAGAAGAAGAAAGAGAGAAGAGAGAAGAAAGAAAGAAAGGAAGGAAGAAAAGGAACGGAGCAGGAAGAAGAGAAGAAAACAGAAGAAGAGAAAAAATAGAAGAAGAGGAAGAAGAGGGGAGCTTGACGAGGAAGAAGAAGAGAAGATTGCTGGAGAGAAAAGCAGAAGAAGAAAAGACAGAAGGGAGAGAGGAGGAGGCGGAGAAGATATTGTGCAGGAGGATAGCGAAAAGTACTCAGGAGGAAAAAAAGGACTTAGTGGAGGAGGAAGTTTTGTGGAGAAGAAAAGGAGAAAGAGGAGGAAGAGAGAAAGATGGAGAAGGAAGAAGAAAGATCCAGACAAGACGGGTGGAAAGATGAAGCGGAGAAGAAAGAAGAGGAAGGAGGAAGGAGAAGACATCAAGAGGAAGTAATAAAGGAAGATCAAGAGGAGACAGGTATTTGGAGAAGGAGGAAGAGACGACAAGGAGGAAGAAGAAATAGCAGAGGAGGCAGAGACGATAGAAGAAGAAGAAGGAGAAAGATGAAAAGGAAGAATCGAAGAGGAGGAGAAAGAAGAAGAGGATGACCGAACGAATACACAGGAAGGATGGAGTGATTAAGTATATTAGGAAGAGAAGAAAGGAAGGCAGAAGGATTGGAGTGTAGAGGAGGAGAGAAGAGAGAAGAGAAGGAAAGAAAGGAAGAAGAGGAATCTTAAGAGGAGGAAGAAAGAAAGCAGAAAGAAGAAGAAGAAAACGAGAAAGAAGCCAAGAAAGAAGGAAGAAGAAGAAGAAGAAGAAGAAGAATAAATAGAAGAGATCAATTACTAGAGTCAAAGATACACACGCGACGGACAAAGAAGAGACAAAGACAGACAGACGTCTTGTTGACCCTTCAAGCCGCGTTAACCAAACAAACTAAAGTCACCACCACGCACCTTGACAACGTCAAAAACTGTTGAGGAATTTGATGTCTAAAAGGGTTGGGAAGCCATTCGGTTCGAGGAGGTAACCAAAACTTTCATTCCTTTCCCCACCATTCCCTATTGGTTACTTAATCCGCCTAGACAGCCTGCCCTTT
>JADBJO010006373.1:31377-38877 GCA_016801955.1 Conus betulinus | reverse complement strand
TGGATTGCTTTCTAAGTTGGAGAACAACGATTTTGTAAGTTATATCAAATCACATGATTTTTTGTGTTTTAACTGAAACGTTTGTTGGTGTGAATTTCGAATCCTCACTTTTCAATGATTACGTGATTTATAATTCTCAAGCAAAAGAAGCTTTCCCACCAAGGACGATATTCAGGAGGAGTAATGTTTTAATTAAAAAAAGACTTTTTCTAGTTTTGTTACACGGATTGAATATAGGTCTGAAAATACGATCATTTTGAATATTGATAAGAAGCTTTTCGATAGCGACATGAATGTATTTTGGATTTGTACATATATACCTCCAATCGAGTCAAATGCCTGGGGAAATAACACGAATGGGTTTGGCATGGAACCATTAGAACAATGTTTGTTGGATTTGTATGAATCATACACAATTTTTATGTGTTATTATCTGGGGACCTTAACGCAAGAACTGCCTCGAAAAATAATGTCGGCATCGATGTTGATGACAATTTACAGAGAACTGTGACCAGTCGCCATATTGTAGGACTTTCACACGATGAATATGAAAATGTATTTGGTAATCAATTGTTAGAACTATGCAACTCTTTGGACCTTGTTATTTTGAATGGGCTTTGTGAACATGGTTTCGATGGTAGTTACACATTTATATCCAGTTTAGGATGCAGTACTGTTGATTATTTTGTTATGTCTCAAAAACTTACTTAATGCCCAGTATGACATGTCACTCGTTGTTGAAGATTCTGTCGAATCTGATCATTTGCCAGTTGTACTTTCGTTTCCTTTGACCATCCCAGCAAAAAGCGGCAAACATGAAAGTAAGAGCAATTCTTTTATCGAAAAAAAAACACGTTTGGGATAAACAAGGTGAACAAGACTTTCTAGAGAATCTGAGAAAAACAACACATCATTCATGATAGATTACAACGGGCGGGACGCCATATTGGAAACATGATGTTGATGGTGCAATAGATCTTTTTGTAAGTTGCCTGCTATCGGCTAGCAATTTCATGGTAAAGAAAGTCTACTTGGTTGCCTCACCAAAGTCTTCGGAATGGTTTGATGAGGAGTGTCGACAAGCCAAACGTTACAGTAAGCGTACACTCAGAATTTTCAGAAGAACTAGAAAAACACAGAACACAGATTACAGCATGTACAAGCAAAGAAAAGTACAAAAATTTGCTGAAGTTTAAAAAAAGAAGCTTTAAAACGAAGGAAGGCCGAAATGAAATGTTAGTATCAAATATTCTGACTCATCCAAATTTTGGAAACAGTTAACCGAAATGGGGTGTGGGAAGCAAAGAGCAAAAAATACAAATGACATTTCAATTGATAAATGGTATGATCATTTTTTAAAATGTGTTTTCAATGGATGATAGTAATTCGGATGATGAACATTGTGGCAACATTGATTTGACTGAGCACGAAGAGCACGTGCTAAACGCTGAAATCACTGAAAGTGAAATTTCAATTGCTGTGAACAAATTAAAGTCAGGTAAGGCATGTGGATCAGATGGAGTCATTTCTGAAATGTTGAAGGCTGGAAGTGTAATTACTATTCCCTTTTTGAAAAGGCTTTTCAACATTATATTTGCAAAAGGCATGTATCCTAAAGTTTGGGCAAAGGCTATTATTATCCCAATCCACAAAAAGGGAGATACGGAGAATGTAGATAACTATAGAGGTGTATCCCTATTAAGCTCGATTTCAAAAATGCTATAGCACTATTCTAAATAATCGTCTATACGCATGGCTTGAAGACAACAACCTGATCTCTGAAAGTCAAGCTGGGTTTAGGAAAAACTATTCTACAATAGACCAAATCTACTGTCTTTATTCTATGGTTCAAAAATGCTTGTCTCAGCGTGTGGTAAAAAGCTTTATGTTTGCTTTTGTAGACTTCAGAAAAGCTTTTGATTCTGTAAGACACGATAAGTTATTGCAGTGTATTAGAAAACCAAGGTATTAAGGGGAAATTCTTCTGTTCTTTAAAAGCAATGTATAACTCATTAGTATCTTGTGTAAGATCTAACTTTTGAATATTCAGACTTCTTTGACTGCCCGATGGGAGTCAGACAAGGGTGTGTGCTGAGTCCAACGCTATTTGAAATGTTTATTAACCAGTTAGCAAATCACTTGTCTGAAAAAGGTAGACACGGCATTCATTTTGGTACCTGACATGATGGAACTGTTTATTCTGCTGTTTGCAGAGATGACATTGTTCTATTAGCTTCTCTACTCCTGTTGGTTTGCAAAACCAGCTAAACGTACTTCAGACATGTTGCACCAATATGAAAATGAAAGTTAATACGGACAAGACTAAGGTCATGGTCTTTAGAAAAGGGGGGTTTTTCTGGGTAAAAGTGAACAACAATGGTTATTTGGCAATATTAAGTTAGAAGTAGTAACACAATATTGTTATCTGGGTTTCATTTTTTCCACCTAAAAAATCACCGAGGATCGGCACTGAGCATTTGGTTGCCAAGGGGAAAAAAGCTATGTTTAATCTAGTAAGGGCTTTCCAGAAAAAATAAGGATATTAGTTATCAGATCTACTTTAAGATTTTTGATGCCAAAATTAAACCAATCTTATTATATTCATCTGAAGTTTGGGGCCTTAAACCGTTTGGAAATGCCTAGAAAAGATTCATTTGATTGCGTGCAAACGTTTCTTGGGTGTCCCAAGTAAGACACCAAACAAAAAATGGTATATGGGGAACTGGGAAGATATCCGTTATATATCAACTCCTATATATGTGCATTGAGATATTGGTTTAAGCTGCTTAGAATGGACCAACAAAGGCTTCCTCGTCAAGCATACGAAATGCAGTTAACTCTAGATCAAAACGTAAAGAAATGTTGGGTGACAAAAATAAGAGAATTGTTATGCGAGACTGGGTTTTAACTTTTGTATGGCTACAACAGGGTGTGGGTGATGTTCGCGGATTCTTGGCAATTTTTCGGCAAAGACTAGTTGATATGTTTATTCAGAATGGACAGGATCTATAAGAGACAGGGAAAGGTACGCGGTGTACAAATCGTTTAAATCTATTTTTGAACGAGAAATATATCTTTGTAACATTGATGTATACTGTTTTAGGGTTTTGCTCTGTCTCATGCAAGACTTAATGTTCTACCTTTTGAACAATAATCTTCATAGGTTCAGTGATAATTCTTATAACAAAAATTGTCCTTTTTGTGTAAATATAATAGAAGATGAATATCATTTGATATACAGTTGCCCACTGTATACAGATTTTTCGTGCAGCACTTATATCTGATCTTCTTCATTTACCAATTGTCAACTCTTCTTCAGGCACATCAGTATCAAAGAACCCTTCCACTTTCAAAATTTATATTTCTGTCAATTCGAAGGAGACAAAGCCTGACAGCTTAAATGAAAGTACATGAAAACTTGAAGATAATAAGATAATGATTTTTCCCTCATAATTGCAAATGCATTCAGGTTTATTATTATCTATATTGATCGAATAGGAAGTTTCCGAGGAGTTTTATCATATCCTTATTCATGCTCTTGTTCTTTGTGGTTTGGATCTTATATTTATTTCTTGTTTCGTATTTGTAATGTGCAGGCTCATGTCCCGACCCCTTTCCTCATCCCCTTTGTCCCTTTCACCTGCCCCCCCTCCCCTCCCCCCGCCCTCCCCCCACCCTTCCCTCAGTCCATCCCCCCTTTTTCCAACTTGAATGGTGGCCCGTGGCCGATGTTCAATAAAACATTCGTTTCGTTCGTTCGGCTTTCCGTTCTCTGTCTCAATAAAAACTCTCTCTCTCTGTCTCTTCTTTTCTGCCTCTTGACTCTCTCTCTCTCTCTGTTCTCTCTCTCTGTTTTCTCTCTACTCTTCTTTTCTGCTCTCTCTTTCCTACTCTCTGTCTCTCTCTCTCTCTCTCTTTCTGTTTCTCTCTCTCTCTCTCTCTTCTCTCTCTCCTCTCTCCTTCCTTTCTGTCCTCTGACTCTCTCTCTCTGTCTCTCTCTTGTTCTTCTGTCTCTGATTCTCTCTCTCTCTTTCTTCTCTCTCTCTCTCTCTCTCTCTCCACCCTCTCCCTCACCCCCCGTTCTCTCTCTCTTTCTTTCCTCTTCTCTCTCTCTCTCTCTCACTCTCTCTTCTACTCCTCCTCACGCCCCGTCCTCTCTTCTCTCTGCTCTCTCTCTCTCTCTCTCTCTCTCTCTCCTCTCTCCTCTCTCTCGTCTCTCTCTCTCTGCCTGCATTTCTCTCTCTCTTTCTGTATCTCTCTCTCTCTCTGACTGTCACTGTCTGTCAGTCTGTCTGTCTCTCTGTTCGTCTGTCTGTCCGTCTGTCTGCCTATCTCTCTATCTGCATTTTTCTCTATTTTTCTCCATCCCTCCTCTCTCTTTACATTTCTATCTTGATATGGTTTGTAGAAACAATCACTGATATATTTTTAAAGCCGAAGCATTTCTGAATTAGGCAACATGCTGTAAACCGGCCGTTAAATTGTCTTAACACAGTGAAGGCAGTGCAGATGAGCTCTTTATCTTATGACCATTGAACATCTTAATTCTCTTTGTTTGTTTGTTAAATAGACAAAGCTGTTTGGATGTAGACAAATGTACTTACTATCTCTACTCTACCTCTCTCTCCTCTCCTCCTCTCTCTCTCTCTCTCTCTCTCCTCGTCTCTCATATAATCTATATATATATATATATATATAATATATATATATATATATATATATATATATACTATGTTGTTGTCTTCCATTAGAACATTCTCCTCAACATAATATTAACAGAACATAAGTGACCTATAATCATTCGAAGACATCCCTACTGATGTTTTCGGAAAACTGCCACTTTTGTAAACTACACTTTTATTTTCAGTTCAGTCTTCTGTACATATAATTTCAGTGTTTCACAATTGAGAAGATAAGTGAAAATATAACGAAACTGCTGACAGAATGAAGGAACAATCATAAAAAAAAAGAGCAAAACACACAAAAATCAAAACCAATATACACACACGAAAGAAGAGTTTGAATAACTTCATGCCATTTCTACAAAAGATTACATATAATTCTATATTGATGGTATCCCAGGGTATCAAGAATTGATTTCTATTGAATATGCAGACATTATGATTACATACTCTTAACTGGCTTGGAGTTTTTCATTTGTTTCGTTTTTTGTTGTTTCTTAATGAAACATATATTTTTTTTATTTTACATTCCTTCTCTTTCAGTTGATTTTTTTTTACTTATACCAGTCAGTGTTAAACTTTACCATGTTAAAGTTAACAAAAGCGATGTACTTTTCTATTTCAAACTGTCTTTCAATAATTTAATGAACACATTTACATGAGGAAATTCATTTTTTAATTTGCATTTGTAAATATAAAATTTAGCAAACAGCAGGATGAAGTATCAATTGTTAGTTTAAAAAAAGAAAGAGGTTTTCTGTATAGATCTATCTCTAATTACTTGTTTAAATTGTTCCCAAAAAGCATTCACATGTACACATCTCCAGAACATTATTATCGGTAGTTAGTGTGAGTTTTGTCAGGATTTTCATGAAAATGTTCTTAAAGAAGTGGTGTGCATGCATAGTAGCATTAAGAATACTTACTAATTTTTACATTTAAAGTACTCTTGAAAACTCAAATGGTTGATGCGGGCGATAAAGAAAAGGATGATATATCAGAAGAAGACACTTAAAAAAGAGATGGTTTCATCAACCAGTTTTCAAAGAAGAAATCAACTGCGCACTTGGAAAATTAAACTTTTCAAAAGTAAGTTGGCATGAACGGTAGAAAGATAAATTTTGACCTAAGCTTGTGATTTTGGGTTAAGTTACTTCGTGTTCTGTTTGATAAGTACACACACACACACACACACACACACACACACACACACACACACACACACACACACACACACACGCACGCACCCACACGCGCGCGCGCACCCACCCACACACACACACGCACGCACACACACACACACACACACACACAACACACACACACACACACACACACACACACACACACACACACATACATACATACATACATACATACATACATACATACATACATATCCTGAACAGCGGACAGAAATTCATAAATTTTATTTATATTATAAAGGAGACGAGGAGGATCTGAATAACTATAGTAGCACACCACAACAGTAAACTCATAGTTCAGTCATTAATTAAAGCCTGCAATAAAAAAAAAAGATGGATAAAGGAGTACCATACGCCTGATTATAACACTCAACTGTATTGAAACAGAATCTGAAAACAGTCCCATTTTCATTCTTTTGTCGGTAGTTTAATCGTAATTAGGTAATGATACCTGGTAATAAGTCACGCTTATAGATCTTTAAAAGGCGTTGAATTCAACTCAAGACACATGTGGCACATAGTTGTCAGAAATAGAAGATGAAATGATCAATTGCATCAGAAAGATGTATAACAATATGAAGGCTTTAATAAGAAATAAGACAAACATGAGAGATTTGTGGCAATGTATAAAAGACGTAAAACAAGGAGGTTGAAACGGTTCATTTTCGTTTCCTTACTTTATAAATCAAACACGCAGACAGAGAGAGAGAGAGAGAGAGAGAGAGAGAGAGAGAGAGAGAGAGAGAGAGAGAGGAGAGAGAGAGAGAGAGAGAGAGAGAGAGAGAGAGAGAGAGAGAGAGAGGGACCACAACGACGAAACGATTGAACGAATGTTTTTCTTTTCTTTTCTTTTCTTTTCTTTTTCTTTTTCTTTAGGAGAGAGAGAGAGAGAGGGAGAGAGAGAGAGGAGAGAGAAGACCCCGATTGAAGAGACTTTCTTTAAGAGAGAGAGACAGAGACGAGAGGAGAGAGGAGAGAGAGAGACAGAGAGAGAGAAAGAGAGAAGAGAGAGAGACGAGAGAGAGGAGAGAGACAGAGAGACAGAGACAGAAACAGAGACAGAGAAAGAGAGAGAGACAGAGACAGAAACAGAGACAGAGGACAGAGACAGAGACAGACAGACAGATAGAGAGACAGAGACAGACACAGACAGAGACAGACAGACAAAACAAACAGACAGAGATAGACAGACAGAGACAGAGACAGAGAGAGAGAGAGAGAGATGAACAGTAAGGGCGGGAAGGATGTCAAACCAAGACGTGACTTCAGACCGAGAGAAGCTTGGCATGAAGGAGTGAGGGGAGAGGTACAAAGTGAAAGGTGCAGTAGGGGTAGGCCGGAGAAGAAGAAAGAAGGGAGGGAGAACAGACACTAAGAGGAGGAAGGCGAGGCAGGGGGAAAGGCAGGGGAGTGGGGGTGGGGGGTGAGGGTGGGGGTTCAGGGCTGGAGATGGGGAGTGCGACCACAATGAGAAAATGACGGAATGGGTTTCACTGATGGGTTCTGCCTGCTCAGGACTACTTTGTCATCCTGTGCACCTGTCTGTCTGTCAGCCTGTCTGTTAGTTTGTCTGTCTGTCTCTCTGTCTGTCAGTCTGTCTGTGTTGTTTCGTT
>JADBJO010006373.1:23877-26377 GCA_016801955.1 Conus betulinus | reverse complement strand
CTTTCCAAACTCCCTGGGGTGAGCTTGACCAAGTCATTATTCCAAGTACAACCCTGTCTACCCTACTTCCTGGGGTGTGCTTGACCAAGTCATTATTCCAAGTACAACCCTGTCTACCCTACTTCCTGGGGTGTGCTTGACCAAGTCCTTATTCCAAGTACAACCCTGTCAACACTACTTGGAAGAGTCAAGACCCCACCCTACAACAAACCCTTCCTCCTATCATTGAAAGGAAGATAGACCAGAGGACCGATGATTAGGAACTCTCAGGTGACGGACAGGAATAACCCATGCCACCCCCACTTTGGTGTCTAACCTCACGGCTTGAGGATAGCGGAGGGGGAGAGAGAGAGAGAGAGAGAGAGAGAGAGAGAGAGAGAGACTTGGCCAAAGCTCTCTATATTCAGCTGGCGTCTCGCTGGACATCACACGTGGTCACTCTTTGAGCCTCTGTGATCCGGTGACCCCTCCGATATTGGTGGGCGTCCAGCAGGCGGAGGGTCAGAAGGAGAGCCAGGAAGATGAACTGCCTGTGGACGGTGTAGCAGTCTGGAATCCCCCCCCCCCCCTTTCCCCTCCCCCCTGTCGATTTTGATCCCTTGAGTAAGTGTTGGGAACAGGTGGGGAATGTGGATGTGGATGTCTTTTTTTTTTTTTTTTTTTTTTGAAATGGCAATATTTTCGGAATGTGGGTATTTCTTTTTTCCTTTCCTTCTATGTTAGCTATCTCTTCCCTACGAGTGAGAGAGAGAGAGAGAAGCTTGACCAAAGCTCTCTATATTCAGCTGGCGTCTCGCTGGACATCACAAGAAGAAGAAGAAGAAGAAGAAGTCAGTGGGAAGAATCTCTAGGCAGCAGAAGGTCTTCAGAGAAGAAACCCCCCCCTCAGACAAGTGTTTCAGCCCTGTACACCTTACACTCTAAGGGGGCCAGGCCGCATCCAGTCCATGACTCCCAGATGCCCTTCTACTGCCAACTTTTTTCTGGCGCTGCCGGGAATCGAACCCGCAACTTTCAGATGGGTTGGCGTCTCAAGCTGAGCCTTTTTCGACGGATGTCTTACGCCACTGCTAACGGGACAACTGTTCTCAGTTGGGAAATTTAAGCCTTATGAAGAAGAAGTTAAGAAAAGAGGAAAAGAAAGATAATCTTTGAGAACAAGAGAGAGAGAGAGAGAGAGAGAGAGAGAGGAGAGAGAGAGAGAGAGAGAGAGAGAGAGATCACACGAGCGCCATGTCTATGAAACTGCCGTTTCGTTGTCGACTAAATTAGGATAGACTAAAATTCATTACCTGTACAAGCTTGTTTCAGGGCCAGCTGAAGTTAGAGTAATTTACGCTTTGGTCATTTCAAGGTGGCCGGAAATACGAATGACAAAGCCTTTGTGAGGCTTCCAGTCCAGCCCATGGTATTGCCGGCTGAAGCAGAATTCATTGCACTATACCGAGTGCGACACACCTCAATCTATTCTTCAGTTCGTTTCTAATAACTCTTCTACTGCTGACAGGCGCGCGCGCGCGCGCGCGCGCGCGTGTGTGTGTGTGTGTGTGTGTGTGTGTGCGTGCGTGCGTGCGTGCGCGTGCGTGCGTGCGTGCGTGCGTGCGTGCGTGCGTGCGTGTTGTGTGTGTGTGTGTGCGTGCGTGCGTGCGTGCGTGCGTGTGGTGTGTGTGTGTGTGTGTGTGTGTGTGTGTGTGTGTGTGTGTGCGTGCGCGTGCGTGCTTGCGTGTGTGTGTGTGTGTGTGTGTGTGTGTGTGTGTGTGTGTGTGTGTGTGTGCGTGCGTGTGCGTGTGTGTGTGTGTGTGTGTGTGTGTGTGTGTCTGTGTGTGTCTGTGTGTGCGTGCGTGCGTGCGCGCGCGCACGTATATGTGTGTGTGTATGTGTGTGTGTGTGTGTGTGTGTGTGTGTGAGAGAGAGAGAGAGAGAGAGAGAGAGAGAGAGAGAGAGAGAGAGAGATGACCTCTCTCCTGTAAAATAAGTTCTAGCTCTTCCTTGCAATCATTTTACCCCCTTCCACTCCCTCCTCCCGTCGATCTCTGCATGCTTTACACCCACCCCAAGCCCCAGCCTCAGCCATCACAGTCTTGTGTATCCAACCAGATCTCTCCACTTTTCAAACACCTTCCTGTCCAATATGCCATTTGGAAGTCAAATACTTCGATTTTTTTTCTCTCTCTGAACTCTTTCAGTTTCTCTCAGATGTAAATATTCGTCTGCTCATATGTCTGCATGTCTCTCTGATAGTCTGTCTGTCTGTCTATCTCTTCATCTGTCTGCCTGCCTCTATCTCTGTCTCTCATTCTCTATCTCTGTCTGTCTGTCAAGTTTTCATTTCTGTATATTCGTTATTATTTACTACAGACAGACAGACAGACAGTCAGACAGACAGAGACAGACCAACAGAGAGACAGACAGACAGACAGACAAACACAGACACACAGACAAAAACACACACATCACACACACACACACACACACACACACACACACACCACACACACAC
>JADBJO010006373.1:16377-18877 GCA_016801955.1 Conus betulinus | reverse complement strand
AGCCCTTTATAAAGTGAACATCTCACTGAGAGCCGGTAATGCAGAAGGCAAAACAGGAGTACAAAACAACGAAATGGAAAGAAGAAAACAGAGAGAAGAAACGAAGACGGGAAAGAAAGAAGACCATCCGCCGTGGAACAGTGGCTAGCCTCACAGATTGCAGGCCTGGGGATTGTGGGTTCGAATCCCATCAGGCGGTTTTAGTTGTGGGATGTTGCCAAGAGGGTGGTGCGCCGGTGTGGTGTGGTGGGTGTTCACTCACGCTAGTTTCAGCGAATGAGCAATTATTGTCGTCAAAGAAAGACTTAGTAGATGGTGCGCTGCATGTTTGCATCACAACAGGTGAGATTAAACGCCGCCGAAGTGACTCAACAGCGGTGCAGTGCCTCCTCTGATGGTTTGCCTCATAGAGACTTGATACTGACTGCCCCCTTGTGTAGAGTGTCGACGTCGTGGCTGAGACAGGACGTACAGAATGTGGCTGTCAATGTGGAATCGGACTGAGGGCGGAGTACTAACTAATGCCATTGAAGGGGAGAACAAGAAAGAAAGGACAGGGAAAAAAAGGCGGGGTGGAGGGGGGTGGGGGTGGGGGTGTGGGAGGCAGAACCTAAAAAGACTACGGAGGGAAAGGAAGAAAAGAGGAAAGTGAAAGGCAAGGACAGAGAAAAAAAGGAAACAAAAGGGGGGGGGGTGGGGGGGGTGGGGTGGGGGGGAAGAATGCATACGAGAAAAGAAAGATAAAACAGAGTGGAAAAGAACCCGAAGGAAGACACAATGATGGGAAGCAGGACAAAGCGAAAACGCTAACAGCGGAGGGAAAAGGAGAGAAGAGAATACAGGGTGGTGGGAAAAGGGTGAAAAAACACATAAACAAATGGGGAAAAAAGGAAAGGCAAGAAAGATAAGAGGATAGAGATTTTAGAGAAAAAGGAAAGAAAAGACGAAAAGAAGTATGAAACGGAAAAAAAAGAATAGGGAATAAAGGCAAGAGGGAGAGAAAGAAAGAGAGGAGAAAAAATAAACAAAAGTAAGAAAGCAGTAAGAAACGTAGAGGGGGAGAAGAGACAGACTGGAGGAAAGATAAAGAAGCATGAAGTGGTCAAAAAGAAGAAGTATGGATGAAATGAGGAATGAGGAGAAAAAAACAAACAGCAAGAAAGAAAGAGGGAGAAACCAAGAAGAAAGGAAATTTTGATAAAGAGGGAAAACGCAAAACAGGGCAGAAAAACAAGATTGAGAACATAGACAAAGGATATAGAAAAAGACAGAAACAAAAGGAGGAACGAAAAGAGGAATAAAGGAAAAAGAAAGGGAAGAAACAAAGGAGAAAATCAAATGCAAAAGAGTGAAAGAAGAAAAGAGTGATTAGAAGAAAGAATAGAAAGGAAGAAGTGAGGGAGAATATCAAGCGAAAGAAGAAAAAAGGAGAAAAATCGAAGCTGACATGGAAAAAAAATGGGGAGAAAGAACGCACGAAGAGAAAGAAACTAGAAATGCCAGAACAGTTAAGGAAGAAAAAGAAGAAGAAGCAGATAGAATAAGAAGAAGAAGAAAGAAGAAGAGGCAAGGACTGAGACGGTAGGATTAGGAGGGGGAAGGCAAGGAGGAGGATTAGACAGGAAGAAGACGAGAGGAGAGTAGGATTAAGATGAGGAATAGGAGCAGAAGTAAATAATAATTAGAAGAAGGAGGAGTAGAGCAAGAATAAGAAAAGAAGAAGAAGAAGAATAAAGTCGGAGAAAAAGAGTGAAGAAAGAGTGAAACGAATACGAAAGAGAACAACTGAATAGAAACGGGATAGCCCAACATGGTAGGAAAACAACCAGGCGACACACAATAGAGGGAGAAAGAAAGAGATAGAAACAAAATACGGACAAAGTGATGATGTAAAAAAATGAGTGAAAAGTGTAATTAAAATATGATGTACAAAACGGAAAGAGACAAGGGAGAAAAGGAAAAAGAAACTAATGCCAATAATGTAATAGATACGGGATTGGGAAAAAATAATATAGAAACAAAACAAATAAAAGAATATTACAATATCGGAAGAACAATGAGGTGAAAAAAAGAAAATTGATAAAAAAAAAAAACAAAAAAACAAAAGGACGAAGAGAAAAGATTCTATAAGAAAAGATTTACTAAACAAAGATTGTAATCAAATAAATTGTGTAGAAATAAAAAGTGGAAAGGATGGAAAGTAAGAAATGAGTAAAATAAGTGTTAAAGTTATGGAATAAAAATTTGGAATGAATAAAATAATTTAGTAAAAACTGAAAGATAAGGAAGTAATATTCGCCTCAAAGCAAATAATAAACAAAGATATGGTATCACACAACAAAGAGGAGAAAGAAACAAAATATGTACACACATCAAATGTGAAGAACTAAGGTAGTTTACACACACTCACCTAGTAGAAAATAAACAAAACTTTTTTACACACAACAAATATTTAATAACAGAGTAGTTTACAAAACAACAAAGAGGAGAAAGAACCAAA
>JADBJO010006373.1:12500-15413 GCA_016801955.1 Conus betulinus | reverse complement strand
TCTCTCTCTCTCTCTCTCTCTCCTCTTCGCTCTTGTGTTGTTGTGTGTGTGTGGTGTGGTCTTGTTGGGTGTGTTTGTGTGTTGTGTGTGGTGTGTGCGCGCGCGCGCGCTCGCGCCGTCTGCAGGACTCTATTTGCGCTTTTGTCCCCCTAGCTATGTTCGTTCGCGTCTCTCTCCTCTCTCCTCGCTCTCTCTCGCTCCTCTCCCCTCTCATCCGCCTCTCTCTCTCTCTCTCTCTCTCCCCCCAATTTACCTATCTATTCTCCTAACTATTCGTTAGTCCTTCTGTCTGTCTATCGATCCTTTATATAGCTATAAGCCTATCTGCAACTTAACAAATATGGGTCACGTCTGTTTTGAATCCATTCTGATGTAAACCAGGAAATAATGCATATTCCGAACAAGTTCTGACATTTGCCCAAATATGTTCAAACACAGCAAACATTCGTTCATGGATCATGTGAGAGTTGACGCAATATTGTCACATTGGACGCTGGTTTGGACGTAATCGATGGAAGAGGGAAATTGAAAGAAAGAAAAAAGAAAGAAAGAAGACAGAAAGGAAGCAAGAATGCAGAATGCAAAGAAAGAAAGAAAGGAGCAAGCAGAAAGAAACGAAAGGCAAGCAAGAAAGCAAGAAGAACGGAAGGCAAAAAGGAGAGAACGAAAGAACCAAAGAAAGAAAGAATCAAGAAAGGAAGGAAAGAAATTAAGTAGTCAGAAAGAAAAAAGAAAGAAAGAAAGAAAGAAAGAAAAAAGACAGAAAGTTGGGTTTGCCATCTGTAGACCCATGAATGCGTCCATATTGTGAATTGTGTTACGTCAGAGCCCTTTATAGAGTGAACATCTCACTGAGAGCCGGTAATGCAGAAGGCAAAACAGGAGTACAAAACCACGAAAATGGAAAGAAGAAAACGAGAGAAGAAACGAAGAAGGGAAAGAAAAGAAGACCATCCGCCGTGGAACATGGCTAAGCGTCACAGATTTACAGGCTGGGGATTGTGTGGTTCGAATCCCATCAAGGCGATTTAGTTGTGGGATGTTGCCAAGAGGGTGGGTGCGCCGGTGTGGTTGGTGTGGGTGCTCCCGGTCACGCTAGTTCAGGGCGAATGAGCACTTATTGATCGTCAAAAGAAACTTAGTAGATGGTGGCCTTGCATTTTTTGCATCACAACAGTTGAGATTAAAAACGCCGCCCGAAGTGACTCAACAGCGGTGCAGTGCCTCCTCTGATGGGTTGCCTCATAAGACTTGATACTGACTGCCCCTTGTGTTGAGTGTCGACGTCCGTGGCTGAGACAGGACCGTACAGAATGTGGCTGTCAATGTGAATGGACTGAGCGGTCGGAGTACTTAATGCCATTGAAGGGGAGAACAAAAGAAGGGCGGAAAAAAAACAGGCGGTGTGGAGGGTGGTGGGGGTGGGTGGTGGTGCAGAACAGAACACGACTACGGAGGTGCGGAAGGAAGAAAGTCCAGTGCCCAAATCAATGACCGCACAACAAATTTAGTAAACAACAGGGGGCTGTGATGGTGGTTGGTTTTTGGGGTGGTGGGGTGGGGTGGGGGTGGTGGGGGTGTGGGTGGGGGTGGTGGTGGGTGGAAGGAGTTTTTGGGACCTGGTGTTTTGGAAAAAAGGATGGGGTAGGAGGGGGGTGGGGGGGGGGGGTGATGTGAAAGTTGGTGGGGAAAAGGACGGGAATAAAGGGGGGGTGAGTGGGGGGGGGGGGTGGGGGGGTGGTGTTTGGGGGTGGGTTTGGGGTGTGGGGTGGGGGGGTGGAGGGAGAGGGGGTGGGGGTTTGGAGTCAAATTGCAAGAAACGAGGTATAAAACAACGAGTGGAAAGGAAACATAAGGAAGCCACAATGATGGGAAGCAACAAAAAAAAAAAACAAAAAAAAAAAAAAAACGAGAAACCGAAACACCGTGAGGGAAAAAAGGAGAGTAGAAAAAAAAGTACAGGGGTAGGGAGAAAAAAAAGAGAGACACACAAAACAAGATGGGTTAAAGAGGAAAAGAGAAAAAAACCAAAGAGCAAAAAGGATGCAAAGAACTATTAACGGAACAGAAACAAAATAGGGAAAAAACAGCAAAGAGGGAGAGAGAAAGAAAAATAGATGAGAAAAATAGACAAAAGTAAGACAAACAAGCAGAAGAAAACGTAGGAGTGGGAGAAAGACAGAATGGAGAAAGATAGAGAAGCATGAAGTGTCAAAAAGAAGAAGTATGGAGTGAAATGAAGAAATGAGGGAGAGAAAGATGAAAAAAACAAACCATCAGAGAAAGAAAAGAGGGGTAAACATAGAAGGAAAGGAATTTTGAAAAAGATCGAAAACCAAAACGAGGACAAGAACAAACAGGATTAAAGAACACATGAGACAAGGATAGCCAAAAAGACAAAACAAAGATGAAAGAAAGAGAGGGAAAGGAATAAAGAAAGAAGAAGAAACAAAGGAGGGGTAGGGAAAAGCAAAAAGAGGGAAAGAGGCTAGACAGACCTAGTGATTAAAGAAAGATAGAATGGAAGAGTGATTAGGAGTCCGAAAGAGCGAAGTAAGAGAAAGGGGAGAAAATCGAAGCTGAAATGACTAAAAAACTGGAAGAAAGAAAGACGAAGAGCAAGCTCAAAGAGAAAATGCCAAGCAGTGACAGGAGAAGAGAATAGGAAGACATAAAGAAACGGGTAGTAGAGAGATTACCAACAGCATGAGGTTATGAGAGGAGAACAGGAAAGATATATGGAACAACTTATGAACAGGGTGGTAGAGGTATGAAAGGAGACGGGAAGCAAGAGAAAAGTCTAACATTTAGGGAGAAAATTAGCGAGGAGGGCTGAGGGAGAGAGGACAGGAGGAGGAGGAAAAGAAGAATAAAACATAAAAAGAAGAAGCCTGAATAAGAAGAATACGAAAA
>JADBJO010006373.1:2500-7500 GCA_016801955.1 Conus betulinus | reverse complement strand
AATTAATAAGTATTCGTTTTTGTATGGAGTGGGTGTCCGCACACCCGAATTTCATTATAGAAGAAATCGATAAGTACTCGTTTCTGTATAGAGTGGGTGTCCAACACACCCGTATTTGTGTTATAGAAGAAAAAAATGACGAACATTTGTATTTTTATGGAATGGGGGGTGTCCACACACCTGTATGTCTTCTTCTAGGATTGTTGTAACAAAGTATGGGTGTGCTTGCATCTATATCTTACAGATATACTTCACCTTCGCTTATCTTCTTTGATTTTTCTTTTTTTCCCATCTTTTTCTGGGATGGCTTCTAATAAGGAATGGGTGTGCCCATCTCATACAGATGCGCTTCAACTTCCGTTAGCTTGTTCGCTTTTTTTTCTTTGTTTTTCTTTTTCTTCTTCTGTCTTTTTTTTGTTTTTGTTTCGGGGGGGGGGGGGGGGGGGGGGGGGGGGGGGGGGGGGGGGGGAGGATTGTTTTCTAACAAAATATTTGTGTGCTCACATCTATATCACGCAAATACGCTTAACTTCGTTTAGCTTGTTTAATTTTTTTTCTAATATTTTCATATATTTTTTTTAACAAACAATGGACAGGTGCCAGGATAAAGGCAGTAATCAGCAAATTTCTGCCAGGAGCTGTAAAGAATGTGCACGATCTCCAGGTTTGAACGCATGGCTGGAAGCACAGTCATCCATAGCATTTAGAACAGCTTAAGATAAGAAACATTTTCCTGTTCAAATTATACCAACCAGCAACTGGGGGATGAAAAAAAAAAAAGGATCAATTGCGTGACATTGATCTGCGTCATGTGCCATTGTCAGTTGACAGTAACATATCACAGCTTCTGCTCCACTTCTTGCCTCCCCTAAACACTCAAACCAACCCCCTCCGTCCTCCCCCTCCCCTCCTCGCTCCTGTTGCCTCCCTCCGCCATGTCTTGTCGCTTTCTCCGACCCATGTTGCACGTGCTACGCGTAACTCGCTATTCCTGCACTGTCACGTGCTGTGCAAAACCTTGCGTACACCGTGAAATTGGTTAAGACATTGTTGAAGCAGCCTAGTCTCCGCCAGAGCTTATTTCCGTCAAAAATCCTCCGCGTTACCAGTGTCTGACTTGTTTGAAACGATCGTGAAAACCTGAAAACTGGAAGTAGCCGATTCAGCCATGGTCCTCTCCTGTCAAACAACGGACAAATCCAGGCTGACCACCCACCGAAGGAGCCATCACAGCAAAGTGCCCATCCTTCATCCTCCTCAAGGGGGTCGAACACCTTTCCGAATGTGATCAGCGACAAGGTGACTTCAACTTTGTCTTTCTTAAGTTCACATATTACGCAGTTTTTTTGTTGTACACAGGTGCCTGTGTCTTTGCGGTGCACTGGTTTTATAGGGAGCCAATATTTCTCGTGATACTGGTTCCTATTCTTACCTCTTATTCTCATGAAGGCAGGAAGAGTAGTTCTCTTCCGCTTCAACTTGTCAAGCTGATCACATTCGGAAAGGAGTTCGCTCCCTTGAGGAGGATGAAGCATGGGCACTTTGCTGTGATAGCTGTGATTTGTCCGTTGTTTGACAGGAGAGGACATGGCGAGTGACGAGAGGAACAAGTGAAAAACAGAAAAAAAAAGTAAAGAAGAACTGAACGACAGAAGGAAAACGAACTCAAGAAGAAAGGAAGAAAAAACGAATGCGTTGGAATAAAGGAGGCGGGCATGGACCTTCGCCCCATGGTTATGCTTTTCCCCAAGTGGTACATAGGAAAATGTGTATGTTGAGTCATTCCTCCCAACTGGTGTTCAATAATCAGTTTCAACCCTCCACCATGCTGGAAAGAGAGAGAGATGAATATCATTTGTCAGCGATCCATTTTTTTTACGAGGTCAAGTAAAGACTCGACTTTCACACACACACTCATTCTCTGTCCGCCTTTTTGTCTGTAACGGTGGTTTTGTCAAACCTACAACAGATACTGTATGACGGGATACTGTGACAGAGATAAGCACAGGCCTTTGCACACAGGGGGGTTGATTCATCCCTTCAAAAAACATTGTTTTTTTTGTTATGCGGCAACCAATGATGGAATCTCACACAGCAGTGTGTAATCCAGCCTGTGTCAACTGGTAGTGCGCACGGGGGTCTTGGTGACCTCGTTACCGCGCGGGATAAAAAGTGCAAAGTTGCGTTAACTGTGCCTGTTTTGCATCAAGCTTGCTGGCGACACAAGATGTGTAAAATGAAAAATTCTTTTTTCCCGTGCAAGAGCAGTCTCTCAAGTGAGTTTTATGCCCCTTCTTTTGGCTGTTTAAGCGCGGGGGTGGTTACTGTCAGCCCTTTTCTCACCATGCCACCACGAAGAAAACTTAGCACCTTTGACAAAACCAGGGCGATTGCGTGGATACAAGATGGCATTGCAAAGGCTGAAGAAGTGGCGCGACGACTTGGTGTGCATCATTCAGTTATTGTTAGACTGAATCAGCGTTTTAGGGCGACCAACAGCGTTGAAGAGAGGCCACGGTCAGGTCGGCCTAGGCAGACTACTCCCAGAGAAGATCGTTTCATCGAGAGGCAGGCCCTATTGCAGCGGGATACCACTTCCACCAGCATCCAAAGGCAGCTTCGTATGGCAAATAACACCATCCTCAGCCGTCAAGCCATACGAAACCGTCTTCACCACTTCGGCCTCAGATCACGTCGCCCAGCTGTTTCGACCACGACTGCTAGCAGCCCATAGGCTGGCTCGCCGAGCTTTCTGCCATCGTCATGTGAGATGGAACCAACAACAGTGGTCCCAGGTCCTCTTTTCAGATGAGTCGCGGTTTAGTCTTGAACACAATGACGGCCGAACTAGAGTTTGGAGGCGTGTTGGTGAACGTTACATTGATGCAGCTGTTCGCCAGACCAGGGCCTTTGGGGAGGATCTGTTATGGTATGGGTGCCTTCAGCCTCCACCACAAGACACCACTCTACCATATTGATGGAAACCTCACAGGCATCGCTATCGGGATGAAATCCTGGCGCCTTCGTTGTTCCGACCATGCAACGGATATAGGACCCATGGCAGTCTTCCAAGACGACAATGCTCGGCCACATAGGGCCCGGGTGGCCGAAAACTTCATTGTGCAGGCCGGCATCAACAGGATGATCTTCCCGGCGTATAGTCCCGACCTCAATCCCATCGAGCATATGTGGGATGAGTTGGGGAGACGTGTGAAGGAGAACCATCCACCTCCCAGAGACCCGCCAGGATCTCTTCCAAATGCTGCAACTGGAATGGCAGAGAATCCCTCAGAGGGTCATCAGAACACTGGTCAACTCGATGAGGAGTCGCTGCGTGGAATGTCTCGCCAATGGCGGTGGCCACACCCACTATTGAATAATTGTCTGTAAATCAACAACCGTTCATTCGATCCCAATGAAATTCAATGTACGTTGGAACAAGATAATGAATTAAATCTGTTCCCAACTTCAAAATCGTGGCTTTTATATTTTGGAAATTATGCAGAGACACACCACAGTCCATAATGCTGTGGTGTTTTTCGCCACCAAGGTTTCAAAAAAGAATCCAACAAACACCCCCAAAGCAACCAGCGAAGGGTAATAAATGGTACAAAACAAAAGCGTGGAGAGGAAAAAAAGTTGCTGAAAAACCAAAAGCATTATGCAAACAGTATCAAAAGTAGGGGACAATCTTTGAGCCTATGCTTGAGGATCCATTTAAGGATGCAAGGGAGATCAAAAGATATGGAACACTGTCACCTCTGCTGTTAAATAACCCAAGCATTGTCAGTGGCTAAGAATTGTGCAGAACAGCCTTTACTTGGATCTCCTAAGAGGTACAATCTCCCACTGATTGACCAAACAATATAATACTGAACAATAAAGTAGTGGGGGAAAACAAGTGCAGGCATACATACCTACCTGCGTACATTGCAGATAGGTAGAAAGATGGAAGGATGGACGGACGGACGAACGAAAGGACAGACAGATAGACAGACAGACAGACAGACAGACAGACAGACAGACAGACAGGCAGGCAGGCAGACAGACAGACAGACAGACAGACAGGCAGACCAGACAGACGGAGAGATAGAATGACCTGTTTGTCTCCTCCGCTTGGCAGATTACCGCACCAGACAGAAGCTTAAAACATGCTATGGGGGAGATTTCTTTGGCACCATTCCTCCACCCCCTCCCACCCACGCTGAAAAGCTTTTCCCCATAAAATGTTAGAAGCGATATCTGAAAATCCAGTGGTTCAAAGCGTGTGTTTTCTTTCCCGAGCATCCTCAATAGTTGTGGGCAGCCGAAAATGACCAAGGCCTTTAAAATATGATGACATTAACAGGGAACGAGAAAATAAGGATCAATCCTTTTGACAGCGACCTAAAATCAAACAAAAAATGAATCTTAAGGATGACACGGATCTGAAGTATCATTAAAAAACAAGTCCTTGGGACAATGAGATCGAATGGAAGGAATATATAAACCATTGTGACATTGATCTTAAATAGAAAAAAAAATCAGTCCTTGTGACATTGATCTTGAATGGAGAAAAAAAATCCTTGTGACATTTATCTTGGGTGGGACAAAAATAAGTTTTTGTGACATTGATTTTGAATGAAATAAAACGTATCAGTCCTTGTGACAACAATCTGGGGGAAAAAATCGATCTTTGTGACATCGATATGGAATGTGAAAAAAAAAAATCCCTGCCACATCGATCTTAGGAAAATGAAACACTCGTGACATCGATCTTAAATGGAAACAAAATGTTGGCTGTACTTGTGATAGTAAAGGGGAAAGGAAAAATATGAAACCCAGTCACACTGATCCGGAATAAAAATGAAATGTAACCAGTCCGTGTGATACTGATCTGCGGAAATAAAATCAATCTTCGTGACACCGATCTGAAATAAATTAAAAAAAAAAAAAAAAGGGGGGGGGGGGGGGGGGGGGGGGGGGGGGGGGGGGGGGGGGTGGGGGGGGGGGGGGGGGGG
>JADBJO010006372.1:133083-135653 GCA_016801955.1 Conus betulinus | reverse complement strand
TCTCTCTCCTTATGCAGATTTATGCCCAAAGGAGAATGGGGGATGGGGGGTCGGTAGGAGCATGTACTACTTACCTCTCCCCCCTTCCCGCTTACATCCTCTGTCTCAAACCTGTCCTGCCATCTCCCTTCTTGTCGATGAGTCATTGAGAGTGCCCGTCTGTGAAAAAGTCCTCGGCTGCTCTTCAAAAACACCACGAGAAAAGGTTTTTTAATTTCTTTAACTGTGTTGATCGCTCCTCTCTCCTCTTCTCTCGCTCTCCTCTCTCTCTGTATGTCCCTGTCGTCTCGTGTCTCTATTATTCTCTGTCTGTCTCATCTGTCCTGTCTGTTTCTTCCTCAGTCTCCTCTCTCTCCTCTCTCTCGTCGTCTCGTCTGCTCTCTCTCACACCACACACACACACACACCACACACACACACACACACACACACACACACACCTTGTGTTGAGGGGTGGTGGTGCCACCGATCGTTTTGCAGTTTTCTGACGAAAGTACTCAACTAAATATGTGAATAACTCTGTAGGTCACCAGCCTCCTTCTGGTTTTTCCTTGAAACAAACAAACAACAAACATGGTCTAAATTTCCAGACAGAGCTGCAGGGTCTGTGTCTCATCAGACCTGGCTGGCTGCCAGGAGAATATATTAATAGGAAAGCTTAGGGGTACAACCCTGTCATATAGTCTCTAGAACAGAACTCGGTTAGACGTCATCTTCATTGATATTATAGAGCTGGTATATGGCCCTTCAAGGCTCACGAGTTTTTCCTTTCCAATGTTAAAAAAATAATTCTGTACAATTCGTTCTGTTTGATTCCACTTTTTTTTGCCCAAATACTTACCACAGTCAGTCTCTCCGTCTTAGGCGGAACTCAATTGTTAATTGGTTTTTCATTTCATTTCCAATATATCGTTCAATTTCTTTTTGCTTTTACTATTGTTTTCCATCAACATTTTACTATGTGTGTTCTTTCATATTCAGTTCCCCCCCCCCCCCCAAATATTTCGGTCATTTCCTTCTGTTTTAAAGCTCTCCCAAGCTATCGCACAGTTCTTCCTTTCCTTTTCTCTCCCCTTTCTTACTTTCACCTGTGTCCTTTAATTCTTTTCAATCCATTACAACACTTCTCACTTTCAGTTCTTTCCATGAATCTGTTAAAATTCATATTTGTTCCCTCCAATCTGCACAACCATTGTTTTCCTCCTTCCCCCTCCCCTCCACCACTTTCTACAGTCACCCCTGTGCGTTTAAAATCCATTTATTAGTGTCTTTTATTAATCCAGCTCTTATATTAATCACGAATCGATTCATGAAGGGGAAAGCCGAAATGAGAACCCCCCCCCCCTCTCTCGTCCTCTCTCTCTCCATCTCTCTCTCTCTCTCTCTCTCTCCCTCGCTTTCCTCTCTCTCCCTGCTCTTTCTTTCTCCTCTCTCTCTGAAATACCACGCAGCTTTATGCTCTGGATGCTCGAAGGAGGAAAACTGGGTAAATGAAGTGTTGCGTATGAGTTATTTGTGCAGTTGTCATGGCTTGAAATCCTTTATCAAGTTTGAAATAACTAGAGACTTAAAATGAGTCTTGATGAAATGTAGACTTGAAATATCAGTCCGCTGTTGATGTACAGAGTCTACTCGGTCCTTGTTCTAGATTCTTAATTAAGAGAAAGAGCTGCAAACTGCTGTCTGCTGTCTAGCCCGAAGAAGCATTAGAAATGTATCCATCAAGTCTAAAAACCACAGACTGCCTTTGCTATTCAAACTGATCCTGCTTATGTGGTCAACACAAATTATTAGAAAAGTCCTTGTTTTATTTTTTGTTGTTTTTGTTTTTTGTTTTTTGTTTTTTGTTTTTTTTTTTTTGTTTTGTTTAAGGTATCTGAGTTGAGAGAGAAACTGGTGTTTCTTGAAAGTTTGAAATGGTGTGTGTGTGGTGTGTGTGTGTGTGTGTGTGTGTGTGTGTGTGTGTGTGTGTGGTGTGTGTGTGTGTGTGTGTGTGTGTGTGTGTGTGTGTATGTTTCTATACTTTTTAATGTCTAGCGTGCTTGTTTTAGATTTTGACTTACGTTCACTCACCCCGTCATAAGAGGCCTGAAACAAATATGAATAAACCATTCAAATCTCTCTCTCTCTCTCTCTCTCTCTCTCTCTCTCTCTCTCCTCTCTCTCTCTCTCTCTCTCTCTCTCTCTCTCTCTCTCTCTCTCTCTCTCTGTACGACTGTTTGTAAATGTATATACAAAAACGACAATAATTACAGAAATTCTAATACAGAAAAGAAGAAGAAGAAGAAGAAGAAGAAGAATACGACCAGAGAAGAAGAAAAAGGAAGAACAAGAAGAAGACGAAGAAGAAGACGAAGAGAAGAAGAAGAAAGAAGAGAGAAGAAGAAAAGTTCGTCAGTTGATGTCATTGCAGAAGTATTCACAGGCTATGCGAGCAGAGCACCATCGCTTTCATGACATATTCCAGAGTCTGGAAACGCCTGGCATTTTGGTCGGAATAATATCGCCGTCGGTTCCCATTGAAAATACCTTGATTACATTTTCACCGCGCTGGCTTTCCTACTTTCCTG
>JADBJO010006372.1:123083-128083 GCA_016801955.1 Conus betulinus | reverse complement strand
GGCTGGTTGTTTTGCTACGTAAGTGTTTTTTGTCCCGGTTTAATGGTTACGATGGTCGAGTTGGTGGCTTCTTGGGTTGAAAATGGTGCTCACTTGGTCGTTTGATAGTATGTGTGTGTGTGCGTGTGTGTGTGTGGTGTGTGTGTGTGTGTGTGGTGTGTGTGTGTGTTGTGTGTGTGTGTGTGTTTGGTGGTGTGTGTGTGTGTGTGTGTATGTGTGTGTGTGTGTGTGGTGATGTGTGTGTGGTGTGTGTGTGTGTGTGTGTGTGTGTGTGAGTGTGTGTGTGTGTGTGTGTGTGTGTGTGTGTGTGGGTGTGTGGTGTGTGTGTGTGTGTGTGTGTGTGTGGTGTGTGCGCGTGATTTTGTGCGTGTGTGAGGTGTGTGTGTGTGTGTGTGTGTGTGTGTGTGTGTGTGTGTGTGTGTTGTGTGTGTGTGGTGTGTGTGTGTGTGTGGGTGTGTGTGTGTAGGTGTGTGTGTGGTGTGTGTGTGTGATGTGTGTGTGTGTGTGTGTGTGTGTGTGCGCGCGCGCGCGCGGAAGCGCGTGTGTGTGTGTGTGTGTGTGCATGTCTGTGTGATCTGTGTCTGTGTGCGTCTATCCATATTTTCCTCCTTGTAAACCATGTATGTGGATGCATCTCTCTCTCTCTCTATCTCGTCTCTCTCTATCTTCTCTCTCTTCTCTCTCTATCTCTCTCTCTCTCTCACTCCTCTCTCTCTCTCTCTCTCCTATCGGCCTCTCCGTATTCTGTGTATGTGTGTGTGGGTGTGTGTGTATGTGTGTGTTGTGTGTGTGTGTGGTGTGTGTGTGAGTGTGTGTGTGTGTGTGTGTGAGTGTGTGTGTGTGTGTGTGTGTGTGTGTGTGTGTGTGTGTGGTGTGTGTGTGTGTGTGTGTGTGTGTGTGTGTGTGTGTGTGGTATGTGAGTGTGTGTGAGTGAGTGTGTGAGTGGGTGTGTGTGTGTGTGGTGTGTGTGGTGTGTGGTGTGTGTGTGTGTTGTGTGTTTATGTGTGCGTGTGTGTGTGTGTTGCGCGCGCCGCGCGCGCGCGCGCGCGTGTGGTGTGTGTGTTCGCGTGTGCTTGCGTGCGTACGTGTGTGCGTGCGTGCCTGTGTGTGAGTGCAGAGGGTAGGGGTGGGGGGTATGTGTCTCTGTGTCTCTGTGTCTGTATAACAAATCTCTCATTGCCCTTGGAATCTTCCAGTGTCACCATTATACTAAGAGTAGCGGTCTGTGCAAATGACCATGGACGACCAATCACGACCATGGCTGGGGGACTCCTGAGTAGTCGACAATTGAGCCACGCCAGTCAACTGAAACATAATGTTTCTCTCCATAGACTGATTGCTGCCACCCCCGAAAGCATTCGCAGGAGGGGTCTCAAAGCGGGCCCCACGCTTATGCCTGTGCAGGCGAGTTGGTTTGGGCAGTCTGCACCAGTGCCCCTCAACAGCATATCAGTGAGCAATGAGGAGATGGTGGCGAGCCCATCTCCTCTCCAGGTCTGCATGCCACACGCTAGAGAATTTCGTATTTGCATAATCAGCTGAACATTAACGATCATGACGAGGAGAGAGCATGGGTGAAGGTGGGTGGGTGGTTGAAGCGCATATGTGATATCCATCCATAGACGCATCAGAAAAGACGTGGGGGGTTGAAGAGGGAAGAGGTGATTGATGTTAGGTGGAGGATGTATGTGTGTGTGTGTGTGTGTGGGGGGGGGGGGGGGGGGTGAGGGAGGCAGGCCGGGGGGTGGGGTGGGGGTGGGGGTGGGGGGTTAGAGGTAGTTGTAGTGGTTAGGGATGCTCAGACACTTACAGGTCTGCGGCACAAATATTGACCTTGGGAGAGAAGAACAACCCAGCTCAATTCATTATCCATCAGCCACTGCCCTATGACATATACGACGATTATGTTCGGGGTTTTGCTATTATTGTTATAGTTGTTGCTGTTTTGTTTTTGTTTTGTTTCGTTTTGTTTTTGCTATTCTTGTCATTGTAAATGTAGTTATTGTTGCAGTTGTTGTTGTCGTCGTCGTCATCGTTGTTGTTGTTGTTGTTGTTGTTGTTGTTGACCTTAGTGGATTTCTTTTAATGCATGAACACAAATCTGAAAAGTAAAAAAAAAAAAATGTGAACAATTTTGAGAATGTGCGACGCAACGAGGAATCTGAACGTTTGGACCTTGAGGGCTCTGTAGCCTCTCACTGAGGGGAGTCCCTTAGCGCATGATGCGAGGGTCATGTGACCGTAGGAAATGTGTGCATATGGCGATTAAAGCGTAGAGGGGGAAACAACCACACATTAGCCTGACATGTCCTTGCACACGTGAGTGTCTATCATGCGGGGTTGAAAGGTCAAAGTTTCTTCCAACACACGATGACAGGTGTCCTCTGCAGTCTGACTGAAATTCGACACTAAAAACCAAAACAAAAAACAAAAACAAAACAAAAAACCAAAAAAAAAAAAAAAAAAAAAACAAACAAAACAAACAAACAAAAAGCGAAGGGTAGAGAGCGCGGACCGCATCATGGGTGTGAAATGATCCGAATTGGCACAAAGTGTGAAGGGATCTGGATGGGCACAATGATCCAGATTTGCACAATATCTCTGCATCAAAATTTAAAGAGGTTGTTCTTAGACTACAGGCCATTTTTACTCCAAGTTTAATTTATCAATTATAATTCATTAATTGGTTTTTTTTGGAAGATTTTTTTTTTTAGAGGCAGTATTGGAGACATGGACAAACAAAGCAACACATATGGATGGAAACAATTACTTCTTTGTGTGTGTGTGTGTGGGGGGGGGGGGGGGGGGGTAACAATATATATATATATATATATATATATATATTTGTTAAAACACAGAATGGTAAAAGGAAGTTTTCAAATCGACAGGTCTGTCGATTTTAAAACTTCCTTTTACCATTCTGTTTTTAACAGATGTTGCTCCCCAAGGGGTCGAGCATTTTAAGAATTCTATTTGGCATTTTTGTGGTATTTTTTTATATATAGATATATATATATATATAAATCACAGTGAAGAATATCCGATCTGTAAGAGTGCTCAATAGTTCATGCTATTGCAATCTTCTGGCGAGTGATGATGAAGTCGAATGACGTCATACAGGAATGAGTTTATAAAGTCTTTGACGTCAGGTAGTTTTCCTTTCTGCTAGTTTTCTTTTTTCTTTTCGTGCCTGCATTTTGATATTAATTCTGTTTTTTTGTTCAATGCATCTTTCTTATGCAAGGCTATTTGAAGCTTTTCTTCTATGCATAGATTGCATTGTCCACTCTTTCTTCTATCAGTGTTGGACTTTCTCAGGATCTCCCATGTGATGGAGTGGTCAATGGTCTTTCTTTTTAGTTGCCAAACATACTTCGAAAGCTCAGTGTCATTACAATATTTTTCATTCTTGAATGATTTTGTGTGGTTTCTGAATCTGTCTTTAAACTGTCCACCAGAAAGTCCGATGTACGATTTTCTTGTGGTGCCGTGTTTTACTGTTGCTTTGTAAACCACTTCTTGCAGTTACAGCTTTCTCTTTATTTTCTTTCATCTCTTCTTTATGATTTTTGTGTGTGTGTGACCTGATGATTGCCTTCATGTTTTTCATGCAACAATAGCTGATTTTTAGCGTATTTCTGTTGAAGATGTTGTGAAGTTTGCTTTGTGGTGGGAAGTGTTTGTCGATGAGATATAGGAATTTTCGTCCTACATTCGTCTTTACGTTGGCACTGAATGCAGGCACGAAAAGAAAAAAGAAAACTAGCAGAAAGGAAAACTACCTGACGTCAAAGACTTTATAAACTCATTCCTGTATGACGTCATTCGACTTCATCATCACTCGCCAGAAGATTGCAATAGCATGAAACCGACGGTAGCGAGACTCAGGTGAAAAACTTGTTTTAATATTCATAGCCCTACCCCAAGTGGTATTGAGCACTCTTACAGATCGGATATTCTTCACTGTGATTTATATTATGGCTCCCTACTGGTTGAGCACTGTTTTTATCACGATTCTGTGCCAAGAGTTTCACCGAGCACAAGATGGAAATTTTCAACATGAACTATTCTGGAAAGAACATCCCAACACCAACAAAAAGTCAGTACTTAAAATGCCTTATTGAGAAAATCGAAAGCGTGATCAAACGTATGAGATGGAAAGCTCTCTTCTCTTCTTCCTCAGGAAAAACAGTGATAGTGAAGACAGCACTAGCGAGAGTGACAATAACGAACAAGGGTGAAAAGAACTTTGGACTCAAAGTCTAAACGAACGCCACCAGTGATCAATGAGCTGGTAAGCTTTGAAAAAGACATGATGAACATAGTTGATGAAATCCAATTCAGAAAGGTAAGCAACACCTTCCAAACAGAACTCAGACAAGATATCAAAAAAATAAATAGTTCAAACAAAATTCTAGTCCATGCAGACAAAAAACAAGAAATATATATGCACTGGAGCCAAAAGAATATGAGAAGTTGCTGACAAACAGCATCACCCAGAACTATAGGAAGGCGGATAAGGTGGTGTCAAATGAGATCAGCAGTGAATTCCAAGTGATCGCTGAAAAAAACTCAAGATTAGTGAAAGAATTGAGAAAACACCTCAAAGAACCGCATTCATAACCCTGAAGGACCATAAGGACAATTTTAAGAACAACCCTAAAACAAGATTGATCAACCCCACCAAGTCAGAACTGGGTAAAGTAAGCAAAAAAAATGCTGGATAGGATCAATGCAGAGATACGAACAGCAACAGCAACAAACCAGTGGACAAGTACAAACGATGTAATTCATTGGTTTGAAAACCTGAAAAACACAAACACTCCTTGTCATTCCTCGTATTTGATATTGTGGAATTTTACCCATCTATAAACACAGGAGCTGCTATGCCGATGTATAGACTGGGCAAAATCATTCACGAACATTTCAAACATAGAATGCAAAACCATCATGCACGCAAGACGCACACTACTTTTTGACCACCAAAGCAATGCATGGGT
>JADBJO010006372.1:105583-115583 GCA_016801955.1 Conus betulinus | reverse complement strand
ATACATACATACATACATACACACGCACATATACAAACCATGATACTGACTGACTCCATGAACCTTCTCCAGAAAGTGAAAAGTGGAATGGGAAGCCCTGATTGCAATGAAGTCATACGCAGCCTTCCATTGGAGAGACTCACATGGATGTACTGCCCTGGACATGCTGTAGTTAAAGGAAACGAGAGAGCAGACACACTGGCTGGCAAGGCAACGATAAGCAATGGATTACAGCTTGGCCGATCTGATGTGATAAGAAATCTGAAGAATCACTTAGACAAACAAGAGCAAAGCCTGAAGCAGTTTTTTTTGGTCTTCCTAGATGACACTGCTGAGATGCCGACCCCCACGTCGTCTCTGATAATGGAAAGCTGACCCATCCAGTTCACCCATAGTGACGTGGAACATGACCTCAAGGGTCATCCTGGTCAGTCGGTCAAAGTTTAGTCCAGACAGCAGCATGACTAGGACAGTTCTGGGAAACACGGTCTGCTTAAGGCAGATGGTAATGTGGCTGAAAGTGTTAAAGATCCACCTGTCGGCCTTTGAGCCGGATATCCTTGGATCTATTAACTTTTCGGGGTGATCATTCAACACGATAGAATGAATGCTGCTGTGGTTAACTTCATGAACTGCAGACAGTGGGTAGTGAAGTCATGGATGTTTTTTTTTTTTTTTTTTCAAACTGGCTGTTCCACGGAGCTTAGTGTGTAGGGTGTTCAAATAGAAAGACTGGAATCACACGGCTGAGTTCCAGCCACTTGAGGGACGTGTCCCTGAGGGTGTGTCTCAAAATTCTTTACGGAACGTACAACGCCATCTTGTCCATCCGACTCTCCTGCTCCAGTCTCCTCCTTACCTCATTCCAGTCTAACTAACTCATAGTGACTGAAAAAATTGTTCTTCTGTACCTGTGTTCCCTCCATTTTACTGTTTATGTCTGTTGTTTGTTTCTTGTCCTGCCTGAAGAAGGAGACAAAATCCATGCCGCTTTCTTCGGGTTTTGTTGCATTGAATTGGTGTGGCGGGTCCCTCGAGTTTTACTTAAATGTATTGATCTCCTCCTGCAGACGGTGTTCTGCTCTTTAAGTATGCTCAACTATGTCGGTTTTTGATTTCAGTACATACGGAACAAACAATGCCACTCTACTACATCCCATCCTGCTCCTTGACCATAAGAGACAAATAATTTGTCCGCTTACAATGTAAAAATCGATGGTTTCCCTCACGCTGCTAGTGAAGGTTTCATATTAAAAGTTTAAGGCTCTGTTGTTTTTCCAATCTTTCCTCTATTCCGAGACAACCCACCCCCACACACACCACTCCTACCACTCCCAGTCCTATCCCTCATGCTCCATCATCAGTTTCATGTTCATTTCTTCCTCCAATTCTTTGTCTCCACCCACCCACCCCACCTTATTTTTGTCTTTTGTAAATCATGGATGTACTGCACTAATGATTAAGACTACCATCACAGAGAATACGTTTGCCTGCTCTTATTCTCCCCGTACTAATTAATAGTTCTGGACAACAACTGTTTATTCACAGAGCAATATTAAGTGAACACCAACAACATCATCTTCATCATGATCATAAACAGCTGCATCTCGCATCCTCCTCCTCATCGTTGTCATCATCATGGTATTTTTATCGTGATCGCATTTGTGCTTGTCATCATCATCATCTTTGGGGGAAAACGCAAGCAAATACAGTGATGTTTAAAGTTCATTGTAATCAAATCAGGAAGGAACGGCAGAGAATTAGCTTTGAATGATGTATAACAGTGTCGGGTGGACCAGACAGGGAGGCCCGAAGACGAAGGAGTTCAGGGCAGAGTCAGAATGACCCAGGCTCCGTTTTCTTGATGTAATTCACGGCTGTGTAACCAGGAGTGAAAGAACACGGCCATAAGCCGCAAAACATCACGGCCTTTTCTGACATGACTGATTGGTTCCCAATTGTGTTGATGCCCCGTGAAATGATAGTGTGTGTGTGTGTGTGTGTGTGTGTGTGTGTGTGTGTGTGTGTGTGTTGCTCCTGGACCTTCTTGTTCTTCGTTTTCTTCATTCGATTCTTCCTTCTTCTTCTTCTTCTTCCCTCCTCGTCCTCCTCCTCCTCCTCCTTCTTCTTCTTTTTTCTTCCAATTCTTGATCGTTTTTCTTCTTGCTCCTCCAGGTGTAGGTTCTAGGCTCAAAGTTATTGACTATGTTAAGAAAACAAATTTTAGTTCTATATATTGCGTAAAACTGCGATCAAGAAACTGTTTGAGAGGGAAACAAAATTCACGAGTAGACAAGTCTCATTTTAAGTCAGTTTACACAAAGACAAAACCTGCCTCGGTTTAGCTGTCCAAGAAGGCAGGCAGATGATGTTATTAACTACTAGCCGAGGTCTTTGCAGAGTCCCCTCCCTTTGGGTTCAAATCTTTCAGAAAGATTTCCAATTCTTTTTTTTTTTTCTTTCCTTATTTCGAGGTGAAAAATAAAACGAAAAGAAGATACCGTACAGCCTGGATTTTGTTTGATTATCATGATGAGTATGATTTATTTATCAATTTATTTATATGTTTACTTACTTATACGTTTATCTATTTATACATGTATGTATGAATTTATTTATTTCTTTGTTATTTATCATTTCATTATCTCTATATTGTCTGTTCGTTTGTGTCCCCTCAGCAACATGAACGCCATGCTGTCCTCTGGTCTCCCCTTTGCATGGCAACATGCACGTTTCTCACCCTCTACCCCCTCCGCTCCTCCTTGCCTCTCCCACCACCCCCATGCCGCCGTTACCTCCCTCCCCACCCATACCCCACTCCCTCACCGCCTTCCCAGTTCAGCAATCCGCATGGCACGATCAGTATCGCCATGAGGTCATCCATCAATGGGAGGCAGGGCCCTGACCTTGGTGGTGGTCGGTGATGCCTGTTCTGACCCAGCATTCCAACCTGCAGCAGGTCACTACCTATATGTCTCCTATATAGACGACGATGCTTTAAAACTAAATCGCCTTTACGAATGAGTGAGCATAGCCCCACTCCACACACACACACACACCACACACACACACACACACACACACACACCCACTGTCGTCTCAGTTGCTTTGGAAACCACCGTCAAGGTAAAGACATAACATGATGACAATAATCTGCAGAACGTATAAAGAACAGAGGGAACGCCTCTCTGGACTAATCTGGCTTCCTTGTTTGTTTATTTGCTTGTGTGTTGGATTGTCTTACGTTTCCTGCTAGGCCGCCACTCCCCTTCCTTCCCCATGAATCTTACTCCCCTGATCCTCACTCCTCTAAATTGCTCCTCCCCACCCACCCGCTCACCCCTCCCTAGCCTCATATACAGCCACATCCAGACAGGTCGTGTCGCAGAGCCTGGGAGCCAAGAGTTGGGCTTAAAGTGGTGCCAGACTGGCTGCTCCATGCTATATCAGTCTGTGAGACACAAAGCTGATGAGGGAGGAGACGGTGTGTCTTTCCCCCAGACGTCTGTCATCTGCGAGCTGTGTTGACCCGTATGAAATATGCAAGCTAATACCCGTGTGAAGCCTCTCAGTCGATGCTCCTTTTAGAATGTTGCTGACGGAGTTTAGTGTTATTATCTCATTTTACTATACAGAGCCGATTAGTTGAGCCCCACCCTTTCTTTTAATGCTGAATATTCCATCCACAGTTGGAACTTAGCTAGGTAATATCCTAGTCTGTCCTCCCACGATCGTAGCGTCTTAAAACAAAACAATATATTTTTATATTTGTTTTTTTTTCAACCAAACCTTGTCTCTATACAGCATGTGACGAATTGGTGACCAAAGCTAAAAAAAAAACATTTGTAGTGATTCTGAGAACATTGCTTAAACTGAAGAATAATTTCACCCGAATTATAAAAAAAAATTATAAGATATTCGGTGCTCAAGAGCAACCTATAGTACAGTACGGCTCTGAAATATGGGCGTCGGATACGGCAGCTTCAAAAATAGAAAATATACACACATATATGTCTTAAGATGTTCTTGGCTGTGGACATAAGAATACCGAATGATAAAACACTACAACCAATGGTAAGAAGAACGGACGCAAAATTTTCCAAATTTATTCAAGAACAAATTCATTGGACCATTGCACGAAATCAACAAATCAAACGCGGACAGCGGGCTGTAATGTCTAATCACCCTTCCTCAGGATCGTCACATAAGCCACAACTGAAAACTGCACCATTCAGTACCGAGTGTAGCCACCATTTGCCGCCAGGCAAGCGGCACAACATCGACGCATGGAGTCCACCAGGGTCTGAAGAGTGTCCCGCGGTATGGCCTGCCACTCCTGCTGCAGAAAGAGAGTGAGCTGGGCCACGTCAACAGGCGGGGGGTGGTTGTGGGCTACCCGCCGTCCAAGGACATCCCAGAGGTGCTCAATTGGAGCCAGATCGGGTGAGCGAGATGGCCACTGCATCTGGATGATCCCCTCTTGCTGCAGATGATCGTCCACGACACGGGCTCGGTGTGGACGGGCGTTGTCGTCTTGGAAAACAGCAGCGTTACCCATGGCCTGAAGGACGAGCTGGATCAGGGGCCTCACAAATCTCGTCACGGTACCGCACCCCTGTCAGCATGCCTTGAATGACGTACAGGGGAGTTCTGTCTTGACGACTGAAGCACCCCCAGACCATCACAGAACCCCCTCCGTAACGATCCACCTCACGAACTGTGGCGTCAGCAGCAAAACGTTCTCCTGGCCTTCGCCACACTTGGGTCCTGCTGTCATTGAATGCCAAGGTGAAGCGGGACTCATCTGTGAACAGCACTCGAGACCATTGCTGCCTCGTCCAGCGAACGTGATGACGACACCAGTCTGTCCCCGTGCTCTGCGGTGAGCTGGAGTAAGTGGTACTCGGACTGCTGGTCTCCGGGATGACAGCCCGAACTCGTGCAAACGGTTACAAACTGTCCTTCTACTGACATTGACATTTGCAGCCTGCAGGAGCTCACGCCTTAAGGTGGATGAGGTGACAGTCCGTTTGCGTAGGGCAGACAGCAGGAGGAATCGATCAGCATGTCTGTTGGTACACCGAGGACGGCCTGATCGTGGCTGATCCTGCACGCTGCCAGTGGCCTGAAACCTCTCTACAAGACGTTGGATGGTGGAGTGGGACACGTTCAGACGCCTTGCCACCTCGCGGCCAGAAATCCCTTCGTCAATCAACGCTAAGGCACGTCCACGATCGGCAGGGTCCAGTCTTTGCTTTTGTGCCATGCTTTTTGGGCTGGCGTAGACGACCGTTCCGTTTACAGATTTGTGGCCAACGGCGTCTGATCGGTGTTCATGAACGAGGTGCCATGCACGTGCATCATGTTTGACCACGAGCATTTTGCCCATTTTTTTCAAACTCATATGCTCCACACAGGCACCCGTTTTACCGGTTTTACGTGGTTTCCGCACGTGCAGCTGCGCTCCACCTTGTACCGCAGTGGGTTTTTAGGTGTTGTGATCTGTTAAGGAACATCTGTTCAATATGTCTAACCAAGTTTGGGTCATTGTGACTTCGTTTCAAGCCTATTATTTACACACTCAGACACTAACGTCAAAATAACAGGTGGCCCTTAACTTTTTGCCAGTAGTATACTTAACTAACTTAGTATACTAGTTAGTTAAACTCTAATGTTCGTTGCATTCAATTTTTGTTGAAATTGACTCGTATGGGGGGAATACAGATTACCGTTTAAGGCATACTTAATGTTATGTTCCCTTGAAGAAAAGGGAAAGCAAATGTGAAATACAAATGATCGTACAACTTTAGATAAATATGGGTTTTCTTATGTTTGCAGGTGGCAGAAATGGGACAATTTAACACGCAAGCAACTGGAGATAGAGATTTTATAGAACGTTTAAAAAAAAGTTTTTTTAGGGAGTTTTATGTGTCTATGAATATAAAGTTTTTAATGGAAATTCAACAGGTGATTAGTGTTATCGCTTGTTCATTTTTTTTATCTTCATCACAATGCAAGAGGCACCTTTTCAAAGGTTTTCTTTGTTTTCTTGAGTTAAAAAGAAAAGAAAAAATCAAATAAGATACAATAAATTACTTAACAAATGCATCAGTTAATTAGAAAAGGAATGGATGAATGAATGAAACAAAATGATGGAGGCTTAAGATGAAAAAAATACTGTAATAAGTGCCTATCTTTAATGTATAGATAACAGAGAGAGAGAGAGAGAGAGAGAGAGAGAGAGAGAGAGAGAAAAGAGAGAGAGAGAGGTTAGTGAAGTGCGCGTGGCAGTGCAGGACGACGAGTGCATAGCATTGCAGACAGGGTGGGTCAGTTCTTTGGATTGGTGGGTGGGTGGAGATCGATACAGGGTACCCTATCCTCCGTGCGCCAACAGACAAAACACGCAGAAGTTAAGCGCCTTCTGTTCTAGCTAAGAGTTAACCCCTTCAAAGCCCCCGACGAGAGCTTGCGCGCTCGCTGCTCCACGACACGCAACCGGGGGCACGTTTTAAGAATGCAGCATCGTGTTACTGCTTGGTGGTAAGTTAGACGTGAAGGAAGGCAACGAAAACTGATGGCTCACACACACACACACACACACATACACACACACACACACACAGAGAAAAAAGGGTCGGGAAAAGAAGTGTGTGTGTGTGTGTGTGTGTGTGTGTGTGAAGGCAGGGATGCACCCAGAGACAACCCTTCCCCAGTCTCAATACACCCCTACCCCACCCCCATCCATGCTTACCCTCCCACCCTTGTCTCCCCCTCACACCATAACCCCCTCCCCCCACCCCCCCCCCCCCCCCCCCCCCCCCCCCCCCCCCCCCCCAAGTGAGTACCCAAGTACGTCGTTATGACCTTACCGTCAAGGTTAGCTCATGCTCCGTTTGGCGGGCTTCAACACAGAGACCGTCCTTGCTCCCCCCCCCCCCCCACCCCCACCAGCACCTACCACCCACCCCCCGCCCACATCCATCCTTATCTCCCACCCACTCCCACACCTCCTTCCCTTCCCTCTCCCACCACCCTTTTTGATGTGAGTGAGCCATCTTTTAAAGTCACCGTCAACGTTAGAGCGTGCCCCAATCTCGCCCCCTCCTCCCCCTTTCCCCGCCCCATCCATCCTTATCTTTCACCACACACACACACACCCTTCCTTCCTCCCTCGCCAACCTCTTTAAAAGGGCGTAAGCCGTCTTTGAACGTTGCTGTCTTTGACGAATTAATAGCCGGAGAACAGGTACTGCTTGGAAGTCCTCAAAGCTTTTGATGCGCTAAGGAACTGGCGACTACTGGTGATCTTGATGCGAAACACATACACGCACACACACACGCACGCATGCACCACACCCACGCACGCACGCACGCACGCACACACACACACACACACACACACACACACACACACACACACACACACACACACATACATTCTGATATCAAGCCCATAACCCACAGAAATGTCTGTTTTGTCTGTTTCCATTACATGCATTCATCGTTCTATTTTTACTGACAACCTGTGCCCCAGCAAGTGCGTTGGATGAGCACACTTTGAACATGTTCAATCTTTTAGCCAGAAAGTAATGGGTTTCTGCGAGACAAAATAGAATATCGTAAAAATAACTCATTTTGGCAAGAAAAAAAAATGGTAATACGATCAAGTTTTATTGTGGAAAAGATACTCTTTTCTGTACTTTTTTGTGTGCAGAAATTGCTTTCACATATATTGACAGGACAGTTTGCACCAGAACACTTTTTGTGTATATTTCCTTTTTACTCTAACACATCTTCCTGAAAACTGAACCAATTTTATGCCAAAACCGTAATATATATATATATATATATATATATATATATATATATATGTGTGTGTGTGTGTGTGTGTGTGTGTGTGTGTGTGTGTGTGTGTGTGAGAGAGAGAGAGAGAGAGAGAGAGAGAGAGAGAGAGAGAGAGAGAGACAGACAGACAGACAGACAGACAGACAGACAGAGAAGTTAATACATACGTATTGAAATTGAAACTTTTTATTGAAAGATAAACATTTTCCCCACTGTGTAGGTGTCGAAATAATGACATGGACGTGGATCAAATCGCAATGAGTTCCTCACACAGGTCTGTGACTATTTCTATGTCTCACTCTTCAATCAGTCTCAGCCATTTCTGTCAGCTCCCATTGTCCCAGCTGTTTTCACCAGTCTGAAGGAGACATTGGCTGGTTCTAACTGGTGAGGGGGTAAGGATGTTGGTGGACACGTCATTTGGTTGGTTGCCAGTTGGCAGGTAGTTGGATTCGTTGGTCGATTTGTTGATGGATGGCTGTTCCATTGGCTGGTCGATTGTTTGGATGGGCATTTTGCTGATGGTTGGCTGGTTGCTTGGTGGTTGATTGAAATGGTCGGTTGGTTGGTCGGTTGGTTTGGCTTGTTGAATTTTGGTCGGGTGGCCGGTAAATTGACTCTTCCTTTAATTAGGTTTTGATTGGTTGGTTGGTAGGTTGTTTGTTGGGTGGTTGACTAGTTGATGGGTAGCTGGGTGGCTGGTTTGCTGGTTGGTTTGCTGATTAGTTGGTTGATTGCTTGATTAGTTAACTGGCTTTTTTTTTAGTCATTGAATAGTTTATTAGTGATTTTTTTTTTGTAACTTGGTCGCTGATTGTATAATTGCCTTTTTGTTCTTTATTAGTCCTTGGTTAGTTGATTGGGTATTTGTTTTGTCGTGTGGTGGTTGATTCACTGGTTCATTGTTTCTTTTTTTTGAGTCATGAATTAGTTGATTTGGTGAATGTTTTATTGAATAGGTTGCTGCTTAATGGATGGATGATTGCCTGGTAGGTTGGATGGGGGGATGGTTCATTGGTTGACTGCTTACTGGCTTGATAGAGGGTGCCTACCTGCCTGGCAAGCTGGCTGGCTGTACTGTAGTTTATTGAACTGCATAGACGTCTAGCTGCTTCCTTGGCTGCTTGGTTGCTTGAGTGATGGGAAGATGAATGGAGTGGCTGCTCAGTTGCGTGGGTGATCAGCTGGCTGGTTGACTGAGTGGTTGGCTGTCGGATTAACTGGATGGGTGGCTGGCTGATTGATGAGAATGTTGCGTGATTAACTGGCTGGGTTGTTGGTTAGATTTCTGGCTGATTGATTGGCCTGCGTGCTGGGCAATTGATTAATTGGATGATCGGCTTCCTAATAGTGTGATAGGCGGGCTTATATTTGGGACTGGTTGCCCGGCTCATTGATTGGATGGTTGGCTGGATAAACTGCATGGTCAGCTGGGCCATTACATGATTAAACTGCTAGTTGGCTGGTTGTTTGCTGGCTGGCTTATTATTTTGATGGTTATGTGGATGCTTGACCGGCTGCTTGTCTGGGAATTTTATTGAATGGTGAGCTGGTTGGTTGGTTGGATGGTTTCTTGCCTGCTTGAATAGTTGGTTTGTTTATCAATCGGATGGGAAGCCAACTGGTCAATTAGAAGATGGGTTGATAGCTTGGCTGTTTAAGTAGTAATTTCCTTGGTTAATTGATTGGCTAGATGGCTGGCTGGCGTATGGTGTACTGGCATAGTTACTTCATTTGGTGGCTGAGGCGCGCACGGGGGGGGGGGGGGGGGGGGGGGGGGGGGGGGGGGGACGGGGTAGGAATACTATGTTCACGGACAAAACAGTCAGAATGTAAAGCTAGCAAACAAACGTCCCAGTGCCATGCCCAGTGCATGACCTAGCAGAGAGGACAGTTTAGAGACACCTGAACCCCTTTCTCACATCCGGCAACACTCAGACACGCGACTTTGCACTTTATTTCCAGGTTCCCCAGTCCGCTCTTTTGATCACCATGGCAACCAACGCCTTCAGACTGTGTCTCAGAAGCTGGCTTACGAATCCCCACTCCTTCCCTCTCTTTTATCCCCAGCTCAACAAATCCTAACCACATCCTCTGTCAGCATCATCCTGGCATCCCTCATTCCAGCACTGGCCCAGCAACTGTTTTTTTT
>JADBJO010006372.1:90583-103083 GCA_016801955.1 Conus betulinus | reverse complement strand
CTTCAGTCAGGACGAAGATATCGATCGGTTAAATGCAGAAGTGTCAGATTTAAACAAAGTTTTATTCCCCTGTCCATTGATTTTTATGAACCGAGGAGATGTTTAATTGAAATCCAAATTCCTTTATATGAATGTATGTCATATGTGAGAAAATGGGTAATGTGACTAAATTATTGTTTATTTGCTGTGAATGTGTGTGACCACAAATTAATTCTCAAATTGAGATAATAAAGTTGACTTGACTTGACTTGACTTGACTTGACTTGACTTAAAAATTCAGCCTTTGAAACAGCATTCTCGTCACATTTTTTAAGATCGCACACACACACACACACACACACACACACACACACACGCATACACGCACACGCGCGCGCGCACGCACACACGCACGCACGCACGCGGGCGCGCACAATGAGAATTTTTATGTCGTGTCCCACTGTACGCCTTTCAGTTCTGAAACAAGCTTTGTCGTCTGTATGTCCGCTGAATGATCAACTAAAATATCCTGAATTTCATACAAGTTGGGGCACGTTCGGTTGTCATTTAAAATACATGCTTTTCCATTTGTGGTGCAACACTGTGTGTACACTCTGACATACTGTGAAAATCATTCTTTGTTCTTTCCATCTTTTTTTCCATCGATTTTCTTTTCGCTGATTGAGTGATAAAGTTTATATACGTGCCGCTTAAATCAATAGTCCAACAATGTAAGACAGACTCACCCTGAATTTATAGGAATTGGTGGACAGAGGTAAATATATGAGACTACAAAGTCAGCACCTCACTTTTTTTTTCTTAACGTCTATATACAAGAAAAAAAAACAAACAAACAATATGTCGATGTTAAGTTGAAAATAATCAAATATAAGGGGAAAAATATGCGATTCAGCACCCTATATCCCAGTTGCAATCTATGATTTTTTTTGTGAGCTGGCTGGAAATGAGAATGAAAATCGTGAGTGAGTTAAAATACTGTCGCAGCTACTAGGTAATCCAGACATTGCCAACGATTCCAAGCCATGCAACAATTATTCACAAGACTCGCCCTGCACATTTGGCTAGATTCCAGTTAATCTACAAAAATCAAAAGTGCTTCCAAGCAGCGCATGTCTTAATGATTAAACCAGCAGCCGCACGGAATGGAATGGAACGCCAGACTGTTGTCTTCAGAAAAAAAAAAAGGCTTCTTCTGCTCCAGACTCATCCATCATAGTTAACACCTTACATACAAGGGCTTTGAGCTAAGCATGGGTACAAACAGTGCCAGACAGATGAACAAAATAAATGGATGATTTTCTCCGTGGTAGTCCCTATAACTGGTGCAACTAGTTATCGGGACTTGGAACTTGGTGGCTTTGAAAGCGCTTCGTCTGGAAAGAAATTTCCTTTTTACCGTATATAAAGGCGCAGCGTGAGTATAATTTGGCAGTTCAGACGGATAGTACCGTCTGAGTGGTTCTAATGAGTTCCTTTTGGATGGCTGGTCTGTGTCTTCCTGCTGTGCCTGGGCTGACTGTAAAGAACGATGTTTCGACATGAAGATGCCACCGACTTTCAAAATGGTATAATCATGTACCGGAGCATGTTTATGTGTCTCTTTCTGTGTTCATCTAGATCAAGCACACGCGCGCGCGCGCGCACACACACACACACACGCGCGCGCGCGCGCGCGCGCACGCGCACACACACACACACAGACACAGACACACAGACACAGACACACACACACACACACATGCACAGACACATACTTTATTTTTGTAACAAACATCAAATTATCCCTATAAATCAAGCTGGTTTCCAGAAAGGCAGATCAGCTACAGAACATCTAGTGAAACTCACAACACATGTCAAACAGCAATTCGCAAGACGTAAAAAACATCTTGGCAACTTTCTTTGACATAAGGAAAGCGTACGAACAAGTGTGGCATAAACGACTTTTGCATAAACTGAAAACTATTGGAATAAATGGAACCATGTATGATTATATCAAAGCTTTCCTTCAAAGCAGAGTGATTCAAACAAGAATAGAGCGTACATATTCCACCACTAGAACACTGGAAATGGGTCTCCCACGAGGATCAGTATTATCTCCAAACCTATTTAATATCCTAATTGCAGACATAACCAAAGGCTTGTCCAAAGACTTAGTTTTAGCACAGTTTGCTGATGACATATGTCTGTGGATGAAAGTGACTATGAAAAGAAAAACCTCATTAAGATTCTTAAATTACATAAAGATCAAATATCAACATGAATTAAACAATATCAGTAGTTTCCTACATGAAAATGGATTGACACTGTCGGCAGAAAAAACTAATCTAATGCTTTTTAACTCTGGACATGACCCAGACAAACTTCCACAATTTACCCTGAATGGATTGGTCTTACAATACGTCAAATCTGTTAAATTCTTAGGAGTATATTTAACATCAAAACTTTCATGGAACCAACATATTGAATATATTTTGAATAAAGCAAGAAAAAGTTTAAACTTTCTAAAGATCATAGGCAAACAAAAATGGGGACAAGATAAAGAGAGTTTAACACTCCTGTCTTCTGCTCTTGTGCGGTCTAGATTGATTTATGCTCAAGAAGTCTTCTTCAGCGCTCCACAGCATCTACTTAATAAGTTACAAAGTGTAGACTGCAAAGCGTATAAACTTGCTCTTGGAGTTCCCACACACATACCTGCAATATTGGGACTTACCATGAAATTGGAATTTTACCTTTGAACGAGTTTCGAAAAGTGTCCTCCACCAAATTTGTTTTAAAGAACCTTTCACAAAAAAGTTTCTGCACAAATGAAGTATCTCTAAATTCAGATACAGATTTTGCTAAAAGAGCAAAAGACATAAAATCAGCAAAATCTATTCAGTCATAGTTCATACACATCTACTCTTCTCAAAAACGCCAACATCAACCAAAGTAAAATAGCTGGCAATCCGTCCTTTCCACCAATTCCCAAATGGGAACAAACCAAAGCAAATTATGACACAAACTATACTAAACTGAACAAAAACGATCCACCATATCTTTTAAAAAAGTTATGTAAATTCTCATATGGAAAAGCAATATAAGGACCATCTTCAAATTTTTACAGATGGTTCAGTGTTAGATGACCAAAGAACAGGAGCAGCTTTTATAATACCAAAATTAAAAGTGGAGGAATTATATTATCTTGGCAAACACTTATCAATATTTACTGCAGAATTAGTTGCTATTTTAATGTCCCTAAAATATGTTTTAAATTCTTCCATAAAATTGTCCACTTTTACTGTGCAGTGACTCAAAGTCAGCCCTTTCTGCCTTACAGGCTTTAAATTCAAAAGTTTGGATGCGTGTAATAATTAGTCCCTACACATACCCACACCATACGCACATGGATAGCCAGGCAACACGAGAGTAAATTTTTTTCTTCATAATTATGCTGCCTGAACCATCATCAAAATATACATTCATGTGAACTGGTACAAATCAACATATGTCACTACATAGCATATAGATCAAGCTATCAATACATAGGAACTCAATTATCAGATATCAGCGTTCATATTACATATCTTGATATCACTCACAGAGCTCGCCGGCGCCGTCCACAGTGTCTCACATATACAGTCAACACACTCGGTTCCACAGTACTCAAGCCACAGTCTACAACACTAAAAGAAGGCAAAGAAGAATAACCAAGGTCCCCACACAATAAGCACGGCTGTTCATAAACACAAAGCGATGAAGAAGAAGAGACACAGGTTCTCCACACAGCAAGCACAATAAGTCACGTTGAACTATCAGAAGAAGAACCGCAGATTCACATTCACAAAGCACATTAATCCATAGCAGAAGAACCGCAGATCCACAATGCAAAGCAATCCATAGAAGAAGAACTGCAGATTCACAAGGCACAGTAAACCATTGAATCCCCGGCGAACACGATTTCAGCAAAGTTCCATAGAACACAATAAAACTTCGATTCGACGTGTAGTTGATCTAAAACAAAAAATTAACTAACTTCTCCGTGTATTGATATTACAATGTTCACATCAATAAACCCAGCCCACCGACACACATGAGGTGGTACAATTAGCGCACATAAATTTCTTGCAGGAGTTTTAAAGTCTTTCTCGGCGACACAGCCTTCACAACAATTTTATAACAAATCAGTTTCCTGGTACATATTTCACTGGTACCGTCATCCAAAGTATCGCACATACACATTGAACATCGACGCACTACTGACTTGAAAGTCAGCCTCTCCACATAGTATCACTACGGAGAAAACGACGATTTAAACAAAATAAAAATAAGCTGGACACCAAAGCCTCAGCCGTTAGTTCTTGCTCTCCCTTCTCGTCAATATTATTTTTTTCGTCATGTAGATACCTATGTCATTTTAAGTTGACGTCATAATTTACGTTGACGTCACAATACTCCCCCTCCTCAAACAAAAAAACAATGACCGAATTGTTTTTTTTTTGAAGAAGAAGTAAACAAACAGCAGAATACACAAACCCAGAAATCACACATCGACACGACGGAAAACGAAGCCGCTCACGGAAGCAGTTTATGGAATCCTTCCATGAACTCCTACACAACAGAAGAACACAAGTTGTCGTCCCAACGAACTCTGAATCCCTTTGACATGCTAGTTGTTGCTGACCTCACGGACAGCCTCTCCATACCCACACAGGGTAGAGACTACACATATCTACTGACCACTCGGTCAGCCTCTCCATACCCCAACAGGGTAGAGACAACACATATCTACTGACCACTTGGTCAGCCTCTCCATACCCCCACGGGGTAGAGACAATGGTCAAACATTCCCGCTCAAAGATATTGTACGCCTTCTCACGATTCAACAACTTTCGACAGGCAAACACGACGGAGTGAAGAACATCATCATTCTCTCAGAGCAATACAGCACCCAAACCAACAGAACTAGCATCAGTCCTAAGAATAAAAGGATTACCCAATGTAGGCAACAAACACACAGGTGCAGAAGACAAGATTCCCTGAATCTTCCTCAAAGTTTCAACAAACTCAGGAGTCCAAAAAATAGACCTGAAATCAACGCAGAAACGACACGTGCAATCTTTTCCTGACGAACACAACTGGAGATGCAACGGACTATTCGATGGCTCAATGAAACCAAGATCCAGCATGATACCAGTCTCTCTCTCAACAGTCTTTTTCGCACAACAGTTCCTTTTCTAACAGGGACATCTGTTGTAAGAGGGATCTGTATAGTACATCACCTGAGAAAGAACCTTGTTTGGGAATCAAAATGTCCTGAAAATCGTCAAATATTACACGCAACTCCCTGGTACTTTTCTCAGACAAAGCACAATTAAACTGTACAGAACGAACACTTTCATGTGGCATAGAAGACGCCATCGGAACAGTTAAAGTAGGAATGGGTAAAAAAACGTCATCACAGTCCTGGACGACACCAATTGTACGAACACTTTACGAACAGTACAAACAGACTCCGGAGAGGGATCCACAGAAAGACCAACTCCTGTAGAACACTCAAGAGAAACCTGTTCCTGCTCACAAGCCAAAGGTGCTATCTCTGACCAGGCACTGAAGTACCTTGTGAAAGAACAACTGTAGGTACAACATCAGAAGTAGACACAGCAGACACATCAGAAGACGTTAACTGAAAGCAAGATTTCAATGACTCATCCTTCTGTTTCTGAACAAGATCAGAACGGGAAATGTTCAGATCATCAGGGATCTGACACAAAGGCTTTTTGTCCCCAACATGCTTATCTCTAGCCCTCGTAACGGCCGCTAAAGAGAAAGGTTCACCAGATACATCACTAAACTCACCGCTCACAGAAAAACTCCAGGTACATTACCCACGATGAGATCTGCGACAGGGCTATCCAAGACACAACAAGTCAAATCACCCACAAAATAAGGACAACTGACTGAAACTGTAGCCAGTGGAAACTCATCCACACGACCACCAAAAGAAACACACTTCACTGTGGTTCCTAACATCTGACTGTCAGAAACTAACCGTCTGCGAACGCCACAAACGGTAGCACCAGTATCACGCAGAACAGAACTTAAAGTGCCATTCACAGAACCAGACTCCGAATGCAATTTGCCTGTAAACTCACCAGCAGGTAGACAAGCAAAAGAAGAATCAAGAACAGAGCAACAAGCACTGGACTGTATGCTGACAGCTGAGTTCTTGGCAACAGTGGAGTTACTAACCACGAAAGGACATTCATCTGGGTGGCTAAGGGTGCAAATTCTACAAGGGTTCTACCCTGACTTCCATGGACACCTAGCAGCTACATGTCCTGTCATTTTACACAAAAAAAACACACACACTTGCAAACTGATCAGAAGCACTTCCTGAGGGACTCTTACTGCCAGAGGTATGACGGGCGCCACGACCACGATAACGGCTACCGCCAAAGTTATTTCCACGACCAGCTGAGTAACCAAAGCTCTGATGACCACAATAACAGCTACCATCAAAGTTACTTCCACAATCAGCTGAGGAACCAGAGTAGTGGCCACTGTTTTGAAAAGTAGAGTATCTGTTTCCTCTGTCAGACTGACCACAGTATGGAGTTCTATCAGACTGACCAGGATATGGATTTCTATCAAATTGACCAGGAGTTTTGTATCCAACAGAAGCAAAATGTTTACACATCGGCTTTCCTAGAAAGCACCTTAGTGGGATGAGCTTGTCTGTATGACTCTGCAGACTTGATCATTTCATCAAAAGTTTTCACATCTTTTTCACATAAAAAAGTAGCCAAGTCCTTAGAGACACACTCCAAAAACTGCTCACGCAAGATAAGATCCACCAGACCTTCAAAAGACTTATCACTTTTTGACAAAGAGACCCAACGGTCAAACAAACGTCTAAGTTCAACTGCAAAGGTCTCGAAAGGTTCATCTGAGCTAGGTTTAGCCTCACGAAAACGTTTACGAAAACCATCCGGGAGTACATTGAAATTTTTTCAGCAAGCTCTCTTTCAAAAGCTCGTATGACACAACATTATTTTTGCGAGACTGTGATAGAGAGTTAAAGCGGAACCCTCAAGTAATGCTGATAGGTATGTGACCCACAAATCCTCTGACCAACCTAAGGAACGAGCATGGGTTTCAAAACGAAACAAGTAACTGTCTATATATCATCAGTTCTTTCTTTAAAGGGGGCAAACTTAGGAAACGTAGGGCGAGGGGCGTTAAACCTGGGAAAACCAGAACCCTGACTCTCACTGTCCTGTCCTGAGACTGCACTCTGCTGAGAAGTAACTTGAAACTGTATTCTTTTAGTTTCCTCTATCTCTTGCATTCTTTTTGTTTCCTCTTCCTCTTGCATTTTTTTCTTCCTTGCTTTCCTTTCCTCTGCATTCTTTTGTTTTCTTCTTGCATTCTTTTTGTCTCCTCTTGCATTCTTTTTGTTTCCTCTTTCCATTCTTTTTCTTTCTCTTGCATTTGTACCTCCTTCAACTGAAATTCTTTAATCCTAATTCTTTCTTCTCTTTCCATGTCTTGGGCAATACATTTGTCAACATAGTCCAGCAGAGCCTGTCCCTCCAGACCACATACCTTACCTCGTTGTAAATATTTTAGCGAAAACTTTGTCCTCGTCCATAGAGGACACAACAGGACTTTTCCTTAGCCTTCTGTGCCATTATGAAAATATGAAACAATGTCCTGTCCTGTCAAGCCCGATACACACACTATTGATCAAATGCAAACAATTGCTATCACAAGCAAGAAAGGTTTGAAACCCTTGTCCACGTAAATATATGAATTCCAACGAGGATTTTTTTTTTTTTTTTTCAAACAAACATTTACGGCAATCACTCTTAAAAAGACTAAGTATTATCAAACCCAACCAACAGAAAAATAGATATAAAAAAATGAAACAGGATTTCAGGGATATGGGGGAGAAAGAAAAACACAAATCGGTAATCAATGCCAAATTTTCAGCAACAAGTATAAATCAAGCAATGACATTAGAGTAATAACGAATATAATCATCAATGTATTGTTGTTGTTTTATTATTTTTTTTTCACACACTAAGCATTCAAAATGAAACAACTAATAATTCTTTAAACTGGTTCAGGGCAGCCATTCACACACTCACGCATTCAAGAGAAAAGAACCCTAAGAATGCTGAAGAAGCAACACAGTCCCCAAGTAAAGATAGAAACAGAAATAATCAGAGAGATATAACGGAAGGTAATAAAATCAAAGCCCAGAAAGGAAGGAAGAACTAGGAAACTAGGCCCTCGTATCTCCAGAAACTATACAGAAGGAGATACCCCGTTACGCTGGAGACGGGAAAGAAAGTAGACACAATCATACAACAAAACGATACAACGCAACTCAATTGTTCCAAAGGAAAGTCTGTGAACGTGACCTATTCTTTTTAGCTGGGGCAATTATAAGGGCAAAAAACAAATGCTACCACTAAGGTAATTTTGAAATTTAATAGCAAAAGAAATTCAACTTCGGGTCACCAGATGTTACGGATGGTGTGCGGTGAGTGTTTTGCTGTCTGACTCCCGTTCTCTCAAAAGTTTGGATGCGTGTAATAATTAGTCCCTACACACACCCACACCATACGCACATGGATAGCCAGGCAACACACGAGTTAAATTTTTCTTTCATAATTATGCTGCCTGAACCATCAAAAATACATTCATGTGAACTGGTACAAATCAAACATATGTCACTACATAGCATATAGATCAAGCTATCAATACATAGGAACTTCAATTATCAGATATCAGCGTTCATATTACATATCTTGATATCACTCACAGATCTCGCCGGCGCCGTCCACAGTGTCTCACATATACAGTCAACGCACTCGGTTCCACAGTACTCAAGCCACAGTCTACAACACTAAAAGAAGGCAAAGAAGGATAACCCAGGTCCCCACACAATAAGCACGGCTGTTCATAAACACAAGCGATGAAGAAGAAGAAACAGGTTCTCCACACAGCAAGCACAATAAATTCACGTTGAACTATCAGAAGAAGATCCGCAGATTCACATTCACAAAGCACATTAATCCATGGCAGAAGAACCGCAGATCCACAATGCAAAGCAATCCATAGAAGAAGAACTGCAGATTCACACAAGGCACAGTAAACCATTGAATCCCCGGCGAACACGATTTCAGCAAAGTTCCATAGAACACAATAAACTTCGATTCGACGTGTAGTTGATCTAAAACAAAAATTAACTAACTTCTCCGTGTATTGATATTACAATGTTCACATCAATAAACCCAGCCCACCGAAACACCAGAGGTGGTACAATTAGCGCACATAAATTTTCTTGCAGGAGTTTTAATTCTTTCTCGGCGACACAGCCTTCACAACAATTTTATAACAAATCAGTTTCCTGGTACATATTTCACTGGTACCGTCATCCAAAGTATCGCACATACACATTGAACATCGACGCACTACTGACTTGAAAGTCAGCCTCTCCACATAGTATCACTATAGAGAAAACGACGATTTAAACAAAATAAAATAAGCTGGACACCAAAGCCTCAGCCGTTTTAATTACTAGAGCATCCTTTAACAGTTTCAAGAGATTATTGGAAGACACAGATAGCCAATATTATCACAACTGTATACAACCAAATCCCGACATCCACCCCAGACTCAGACAAATTTGAAAATATGACATCGAGAGAGGTAGTAACTTAATTCATAGGATGCGTTTAAATTCACTTCGAACCAAATACAGTAAAAATGTTACATGTATGTGTGGGGAAACTATAAGTGTACGTCACCTATTACTAGACTGTCCAAGAGTAAAGAATACAGTGCTCAAGGCTGATTCTAATGTTTCACATAATAGATCGACTCCACTGACTTTACCAAAAATTTTAAATAATTATGTTTTGCTTTGTTCGTTATGCCCGTATCACGCAGTCCAGTAGGAATTTATCTTTAACTTTCAACAACCTCTCATACACAGAAAGAAATTACTTACACACACACACACACACACACACACACACACACACACACACCATTACACAATCCGTCTGAAATCACTTTAAGTGGGAAGACGTTAAATTGAAGAACAACAACACATGCACACAAATGGGTACGCATCTTTCTTTCTTTCTCTCTCTCTCTCTCTCTCTCTCTCTCTCTCTCTCTCTCTCTCTCTCTCTCTCTCTCTCTTCTCTCTCTCTCTCATTTACCGACAGATGAATAAACAGACAGACAGAGAATCAGGCTTCCTTGTATAATTATTGATGATTTGGGCTAGTTCACATTCTCGGCTACCCTTTTCCCCTTCCCCTTCCTTCCCAAGGTATATTTACCCCCCCCCCCCCCCCCCCCCCCCCCCCCCCCCCCCCCCCCCCTTGTGATACTCTTCCCTAATCCTTGTTCCTCCTCTTCCCCCCAGTTTTTTCCCTGCCTGCGTCAACCCAGCCACATCCAGTACGTTTTGTCGCCTAACAGTTGTCTCCATAAGAAAGGCGTCTTCTGAACTAGACCCATCTACCAAATCTTCCAGAGTTCTGACCCAACACGGGGGAGAACCTGTGCCAGACAGAAAACCAAACTAAGTGGATGATTTCCTCCTTGGTGGTCCCAGTAATTGGTGCAGCTAGTCGTTGAGACTTGGAACTTGCTGGCTTTAAAAGCGAGTTCGTCTAGAAAGAGATTTCCCTCCCTCCCTCATTGAAGTGCACAAAACTGAGTGTCGTTTGGGCAGTCGAGACAGATAGTCCTGTCTGAGTGGTTCTAATGTGGTCCGTTTGGATGACTGGTCTGTGTCCTCCTGCTGTGCGCCATGGCGGACTGTACAGAAGGGTGTTTTATATCAATATGAAAATGCGACCCAGTTTCAAAATGGTGTATGGACGTATTGGAGCATCTGTTTATGTGTGTCCCTTTCTGTGCCTTTCTCTCAACATACCACACACTCACTCACACACACACACACACACACACACACACACACACACACACACACACACACACACACACACACACACACACACACACACACACACACATATATATATATATATATATATATATATATATATATATATATATATATATATATATATTAAAATACTGCTAAAACGCCTAATAAAAATCTTAAGGTGCTCAACCCCTTGGGGAGCAACATCTGTTAAAAATAGTATGATAAAAGGAAGTTTTAAAAATCAACAGATCTGTTTCGAGCCAGCGCTCTCGTCAGGATGGTTTTGGGGCGCCTACTGCCGGTGTTATATGGCCTGATGTCACTGTTTGCACGTGCGGATTGGCTGCACGTATTGTTCGGTTTTTTGGGGTTGTTTACAGTTCAGGGTGCGTTTGCTGACAACGATTTCCATTTGTGCCTGCAGTTGTTTACTATTTCTACTTTAGTATTTAGGGTTGCTAAGTATGGTTTGCATAGTATTAACCATTTTCTGTGTTGAACATAGGTTGCATCTTTTTGAAATGTTGTTGTATGGTGATGCCCTTTTTATGATTTTCCAGGATATGTTATAGTTTATTTTTTTGTCTTTAAGTCTCCAAATATATTTGCTCAATTCTGTTTGGTTTTTGTATTTTTCTTTGTTGAATGACTGTTTATGGTTTGCGTATCTGGTTTTGAAGTGATTTTCAGTGATCCCTATGTATGTTTCTTTTTCATTTTCTGATGTCACAGTGGCTTGGTATACAATGTTGTTATAGAGGCATTTGTTGCTTAAGGGACACTGTTCTTTTTTAGCACAATTGCAGGATTTCCTTTCTTCACCCTTCTTTGCTGTGTTACTTTTCATTTTGTTGGATGAATCAATTATATTTTTAAGGTTAGGCATGCATGAATATGATAGTTTGATGGTGTTCTTGTTGAATATTTTGGACAATTTGTGTTCTTTTGGGAAGGATGCTGTCAAAATTTTGAAAAATTCTTTTCCTACGTTTGTTTTTACTCGTCCATCATATGGAGGGTGTGTACCATGTGATTTTCCTTTTCCTGCTTTTTTTTTGTTTTTGTTCATGTTGTTATCTGGGTTGTATTGTAGTTTGTAGCTGTAACCACTTTTTTGCAATGCCTCTTGGTATTCTGCTGCTGCATTGTTGAATACTCTTTCATTATGTGACAGATTAGATAATCTCTTGTTTATGCCATTGGGTATGGTTTTTTAGTATATAGGTAAAAGTGGTTACAGCTACAAACTACAATACAACCCAGATAACACATGAACAAAAACAAAAAAAGCAGGAAAGGAAAATCACATGGTACAACCCTCCATATGATGGACGAGTAAAAACAAACGTAGGAAAAGAATTTCTCAAAATTTTGACAGCATCCTTCCCAAAAGACACACAATTGTCCAAAATATTCAACAAGAACACCATCAAACTATCATATTCATGCATGCCTAACCTTAAAAATATAATTGATTCATCCAACAAAATGAAAAGCAACACAGCAAAGAAGGGTGAAGAAAGGAAATCCTGCAATTGTG